>JACXGK010006614.1:9080-28226 GCA_016801125.1 Novumbra hubbsi
AGATAGAGCCTAAGTTCCCCTCCACCACCACACAGGAACCAGATAGAGCCTAAGTTCCCCTCCACCACCACACAGGAACCAGATAGAGCCTAAGTTCCCCTCCACCACCACACAGGAACCAGATAGAGCCTAAGTGCCCCTCCACCACCACACAGGAACCAGATAGAGCCATAGTTCCCCTCCACCACCACCCAGGAGCCAGATAGAGCCTTAGTTCCCCAACCACCACCACCCAGGAGCCAGATAGAGCCTTAGTTCCCCAACCACCACCACCCAGGAGCCAGATAGAGCCTTAGTTCCCCAACCACCACCACCCAGGAGCCAAATAGAGCCTTAGTTCCCCAACAACATCATCATCATAATCCACTTTATTATTGTGCCTCAGAAGCTTTTTAATGAGCTTTCATCCAGCCCCACAATGTAATGGTCTGTGAAATAACCAACCAGAGCAGTGCCCTTTACCAGGATGAATATTAAGTGTCTCATTTGCCTAACCAGGGTCAGTGCCTCGCCTGAGGACCCTGGATGTGGTGTGTGTGTATAGCCTCCGGATGATTACTTGCAGGCTTGAATTAAGAGGAAGTGAGGGGGGGTGAACGTGGATCATACCACTGGGTGACACTGACACAAGTGCTGTAGAATAGCACTTAATATTGAGTGCTTCGTTGGATCAGAGCAGTGTCACAATAGGCTTGGCTGGGTACACTGCACTGGTGCCTAACGCTAAGCCATGCGTCCTGGCCAGTGCAGGTGTAATGTAGAAACAGATCACAGTAGGCCTTACAGAGGAACATGTCAGTATTGTGACTGACAGAGTGGAGTAGCAGTCTGTAGACTGACAGGCAGTACCTAAGCCCTCAACTTCCCTCACAATACTACCGTTGGTGCAACACACAACTCCCTGCCAACCCTTTATTAAAGGTTAGTGTACCTACAGTACTGCTAAATCAGTGTTTCCTAGTCCGAGGGTTCTCAAGGTGAGTGCGTTTTGGTTTCTTCCCTTGCACTCACACACCGGATTCAGGCTGACTATGTCAATAAAGTGGGTAAAGAGATTTTCGGTGTTGCGGAGATTGAGGACAGAATCCAGACAAAAATGGAATGTAACCTCTGTGTGCTGCGTGTGTTGTTCCTGGATGTTCCTTATTACTCTGTGGTTATGTGGCAGTGTCCTGTGAATCTGTGGAACTTGTTGTCACTAACTGCATAGCGTTGCTCTGGTGAAAAATGTCAAAAAGTGTCCATCTGACGTGCACCACTTCTGTCTAGTGTTTGTAGGGAGGTGTGATATTGAAAACAGAATACCTACCTACTTACACCCACATCCCTACACCTACACACACCTACACCTACCTACACCTACACGCTCCTGGCTACGGTAGCCGTAATGCTGCAAGAGATGCGGCTTTGTAGTTTACCAAAGTCGTACTAAAACATTGTGACTTAGCGCCGTGAGCGCCTTGTACCACACAACATCGCTTAGAGGTCAGTAAGCCAAACCAGAATGAATCCATATATAAGGCACTTGGGATTTGAGAAAATTAAAGGCTTTTAAGTGCGAAAAAAATACGGTATATATATATTTCAGATTTTTACAGATCACATATTTTGGATAAATAAAACTGAATTGTCTAAGAAATAAAACGTTTTATAGAGCCCTAAATTAAACGTTCTATGTCGCTATAGTACAATCTGGGTTGTGTATACCCTAGAACAAAGGTATTCAAATCTTACACTAGCACACACGGAGCCTGCTGGTTTTCTGTTCTACCTCATCATTAATGGCACCCACCTGGTCTCTCAGGTCTAAAGAAGTCTCTAATTAGGGGGTTGCAATGAAAAAATGGACTGGAACAGGCTTCAGGGTCCAGATTTGAGGACCCCTGCCCTAGAATGTGAACTTGTATATACATTGGCATGTTGGAATACTTAGCCTAATAAGAACCCTGGTAGGTGTGCTTGAAATGGACTTAGGTGTTTCCGGGAGACTGAATATACTGGTCAAAGTCAAAACATGGACTTCCAGTTGTGAAGAAAATGTTTCAAACCCAAAAAGTATCATTTTGAAAGAAGATTATTAAAGAGGATATATGATTGTTATGAATGTGCAATATGGAGTCAATAGACAGAGGTTAAAGAATATAAGTAAAACATTCACGTGTTCACATATTGATCCGATAAGGTAAAAGGACTGTTACTAAAGCCAGAGAGGGAGCCTGGCAGGGCAGAGGATATCCGCATGAAGTGGAACATGAAGACGGTCCTACTTTACACTCTGTTACTAGTCATGCTCACACACTGTAGAATGCTTTACACTCCGTTACTAGTGATGCTTTACACTCCGTTACTAGTCATTCTTTCACACTGTAAAATTCTTTTTTGCAAGTCTGGTGATATTGCATGAGGATGGAATGAGGGCCTGACATCCTCTAGTGGGACCTGTGCTCACCGCCCAGCACCACGCAGGTCGAGAGGCATTTCCTGGATGAATAGGCAGTTACATGCCATTGACTGTCCCTCACGTTCCCTAGACCTGAATCCATCCATGAGAACCTCTGGGATGTTTCTGTATCGGTGCATCCGACACCACCAGTAGCACCACAGAGAATCCAGGAGCTTGCTGATGATACCCTGATCCAGGTCTGGGAGGAGATCCCCACAACAGCATCCGCTGTCTCATCAATAGCATGCCCAGATTGTTTCTGATTCAGTTGTTTGCTTTGATTTACAATCCAGCCCTCAAATCGGTTGGCGATTTTGGTTTCCTTTGACGGTTGTTATGTCAGTTTGTGGTTGCGAATCACACAATTTACAGTAAAGACTTTGATCTTTAATATACACGTTGTTTATCGGCACAGTAAACATGCAACAGTATCAAGAGGAGTCTAAGTCATCAATTGTTAGCTTGGAAAATACCCACCCCATGACAACAAAAAACATTTCAACTAAAGATGTCAGTTAGTCTTGACCCTGAGATCTAGACCAATGAGTGTCAAGCATGGCTGACCTCTGTAATCACTGAGTTCTGAGGTGGCAGGGGTCACCAAGGCCCGCTGGGATGGCAGTCCCAAAGGGGGGTGCAGGGGTCATGCCAAGGGTCTGATCCATACCACACAACAATGGACCCAGGGTGTCAGAACAAAGGCCACGTCTTGCTGTAAAGGCTGGCAAATCTGGGACATTGCCCCAGTAACAACAGCGCTCCAGTATAGACCTCCCATCATGCATCCTGGCAGCTGGACTGCTCCACTTGATGTCCCCTGCCAAGATAACATTTGGATTCAGCACTACTCTATGAATGAATCGGGCGTCTGTCTCACTGCTGCAATCTCCTCTCCAAATGCATTTTGAGGACCTTCCCACTACCACCAGGAGAATCAGCACCGTGTGAAAAAGACGGGATATAATTAAACTACAAATGTTTCCTCTCCAATGGCAATTGACCTACAGAACTCATATTGTGCAATAACTGACAAAACTCGATTAAGAAATAAGGACCTAAAAGACCATACCGCTCCTTGTCGTTATCATAACGTTGGCCCGGTCATACAATTGCACTGTCAGGTGAGTCACAGCTATTCAGCCGAGGCTTTAGAAGACAACCCCCTGCACATGATCCTGTGTAGGCCGAATCTCTAGGAGCTGACAAAGAGCAACGCAGTCAGATACAGCACGAGGTTCACTAAATATCAGGCCCTCTTGGAAGGAAGTCTGTGTGTGTGCGACAGCCAGTAGGGAGTAGCCGAGGCCAGATGCAGGTCAGACAGACACATAATGGCTTAAGTCCCTGGCTCTGGCGTTGACCCTCTACAGCCACCCAAGGCCTCACAGTTCTGGGTTAGGATTTGCAATTCTATTATACTAAAAAGGTCAATATCCCCCTTATGCAGTCCTAGCCGGACTGGGAACATTTTGGAATTATGTCAAATACCAAAATATGAAATATACATTTTTAACTATACTACAAACAAAACAAATTTTAGAACATTTTATTTATACTTTGTTAGTGGTATATTAAAAATGCTTGAGGCAATATTCATTTATTTTTGAAAATAGTAAAATACAGGACAATGTTGTTGTAACTTTTCATTGTATACATGTTTTTTGGAGTATAATTCAATAAAAAATGTAAGTAAACTGAAACATGAATACATATTAGTGCTTTTAGAACGCATTCACTTTCTCCGCATTTTGTTGTGTTGGTGACTTATTTAATTATATAAATTAAAGTGTAGGCCAATGTCATTCATTTAGTATAGAACTTTTAGTATAGAACATTTTCGGCCAGTTGAAAATAAATCTACCAAACAATTGCCTACAAACCTGGGGCAGAACCAAACCCGGCTTTTGGGAATCAAGATGTTTTTTAGGTTTAATGTAGTCTTTTAGGACTTTTTAGGACTTTAATGCAGTCGATGTAACAAAATGCCCAAAACAAAAGATTATAACGCTTTGTGCATTACACGGGGTGCACTTGTTTGGAATATCAACAGAGCAAGTTCTTGGCCTGCTCAAAGTTAGCTATTGCGGTTGGGAAATCAAAACAGGCCAACTCATTTGGGCATCTCATGATGCACAGAAAACTGGTAACACTTTCCGCTTGAAAACCAGATCTTAAGGCCCTTGGAGAGAACACATTCTCAGTGAGCATATTGTAAACCTGGATAACTTCCGGTAAACTTTAATTCAAGTCCCTTATGAGAACTTAGTGAGCAGTTTTTAACTATGGAAAACTTCACAACCTGCACTGACAATTTTGCACCCAGCCTAAACATTTTGCATTTCTTGTTATGTTAATCAGCCAAAAGCCAGCTATAGCTGACTAACAGAAGCCCCGTCCTACAGACGTACAAGTCCAGGCTGTGGCTGAGCCACTCAAGGACATTCACAGGCTTGTCGCAAACCAAAACAATGTTGTCTTGGGTTAATGCTGTGGCTGAAATATGATATGTTTGACCCAGTCTGAGATCCTGCATGCTCTGTATTTAAGGACCTGTTCCTTTAATCCACCCCTTAAATCGTGATTAGTCTCCAAAACCATGCTGCTGAAAAGCATGCCGATTGCATGATGCTTCCACCGCAGGAAGGGAATCCACCAGGTTATCATCTTGTTTACACCAGATGTCACACCTAACATTCAGGCATCATTGTTTGCTTTTGGTCTCATCAAACAAGATGTTTTTCCTCATGCGCCAAGTCCTTTGTGTGGCGTTTGGCAAAATTCAGTTGGTAGGTCATATGCCTTTTACTCACGAGGGGCTTCTGTCTAACCACTGCACTATAACGTTATCATTGATGGAGTGCTGCAGAGATGGTAGTTCCATTCAGGTTCTTGGAAGGCACTTCTTGCCCGGTTATTTGTTGGGCCAGAAGGCCAGCTGGTGGTTCCAAACTATTTTACAATAATTGAGCCCACTGTGCGCTTGGAAACGATTGAAGCTTTAACAACTATTTTATAACCTTACCCAGACCTATGTTTCATCACAATTCTCTGAGTTCTACAGAGAGTTCATTGAACTCCAATCGAGCTCTGAAGACATCTCAGATCAGCTAAGCAATGAACAAAGGACACTGGATGCATCAGAGCACAACTTGAAGAGTCACAGCAATTAGTCTGAATATGTATACATAAGATCTATTTGTTTTATTTCTAAGAATGCTTATGTGTTTTCGCTTTATCATTATCGGGTACTGTGTTTAGATTCATCGGAAAACATATTTAATAATTTACCAACCTTATCAACAAAAAGGTGGAAAGTGAAAGTGTCAGAATTATATATGAAAATCATTTTTACCAGTTTTCTGTGATTTCTTTTATAATGCGTTTTAAATTAAATGGCTTAATTGATCACAGGAATTTCAGATTCACCTCAAATATGCTTCACGTTTTGTTCAGGCATACCCTGGCTCCTACTTTAAATAATCGTGTAACTCATTAGGATAAGGTTACGGTGGTCAGCATATTTGCATCAATTAATTCAACAACAAACAAATTGCCAAATATATTGACATGTTACCTTGCCTGATCAATATTTATAAATTGATCAAGACACTGAGGTGGTGTAAGCCCACACATATCACAGATTTTTTTTTAAGTAGATTTAAAATCCCCTGTGTAAGGAAAAAATGGTGGAATAACGCAAAGAGCCGCTTTCCGTTTTGGCCACAAGGTTTAATAGGGATTATGGTTTTACTATTTTTCTGTCAAGTGTTTTTATTTTATAAAATACACGGTTCAAAAAAATTAGGGGAACCTCAAATCACACCTCGGGTCTCGATGAATGAAATACATGAAGATCAAAATCTTAACTGTACATTGTGGAATTGGTTGAAAACAAAAAAACTAAACTACGGTCAAAATAAACTAAAATCACCAACCGATTGAAGGCTGGATTCCAACTCAAAGTAAACAATTGAAATCACAGGCACATCCAACTAGTGAACATTTCATCACGGCAACTCATAATGCGACTCAGTAGTGTGTGTGGCCCCCACATGCCTGTATGCGTTCCCAACAACATCTGGGCAGGCCCCTGATGGGATGGCGGATGGTGTCCTGGGTCATTTCCAACCAATCCTCATCAGTGGTGCTCCTTGGAAGTCACTGGTGCTATTTGGATCCACTAACACAGAACGTCCCAGAGGTTCTCAATTTAATTTGCGTCTAAGGAACGTGAGGGCCAGTCAATAGCATTAGCGCCATCGTCATCCCGGAACAGCCTACACACTCCAGCCACCAGGACGGGCATTGTCCTGCACCAGGAGAAACCCGGGGCACACTGGGTGTGAGGATTTCATTACGGTACCTAACAGCAGCCTCCCAGGACCATCACCGACAAATGGGTTATGCTGCATGACGTCGCGGGCCGCATAGCGGTTACCACGGCGTCTCCGGATTCTTTCACATGCGCTCGGTGTGAACCTGCTCATCACTGAAAAGCACCGAGGGCCAATGGCGGACCTGCCAATTCTGGTGTTCTCTGGCGAATGCCAATCAAGCCGCAAGGTGCTGAGCTGTGAGCACAGCCCTCCTTGTGTAACGGCCCTTCCCCTGGGGACTCCTCCGTGCTCTTGAGAATGTACTGGGAGTACACAACAAACCGTATGACGGCACGTATGGATGTGCCATTCTGAAGGATTTGGACTGCCTGTGCAACACGAATGGGCTGCAGGTACCGCCTCATGCTAAGTAGGGACAAGGACACTAGTAGCCAACTGCAAAACGAGTCAGGAAGGATTAAGAGAGAGAGCAATTGTCTTGCTGTTGCCTCTCCAGTGAACCTTATTTGCACTAAAACAGGTGACATTGATTCACAATGTCTTTTGCTTCCTAAACGGACAGATTGGTATCTCTGAAGTTAAACTGACTTGGTGTTATATTGTGATGATTGTGTTCCCTTAATGATTCGGACCATTGTGTTTACTGCCCAGATAAATGGCTTTAAAAAAATTATTCTGGTGGACTAAGAAAACATTCTGAACATTATCAAAGGATCATGATAGGCTTACAGCAAAACTCATGTATCGAGAATTTCTTTATTAAAGAAAACATGACGTGCCTCATGAAGCACTGCATAGTCTTACTTCATAATTTAATCAGTGACCAGCCTGTCAGCAGTAGCTTCTAGTCTTTCATCTCGTCCCTAGTAGAGAGGGGAAACTACAGAGGCAGTGGGCAGAACTAATAGATAACTGTGCCTGGGAGATAAACACAGTGATATGGGTGTGATGACGCGAGAATCTGGAGCTGAGCATTTTGTAAGTACATGTCTGCCTCTACAGCGGCCTGTAGCATGCCAGGACATGTCAAGTCTAGAAAAGGAGGAGAGGACACTGCTAGAATGGACCCACACCCAACTAACCACATGTCTCTCTCAGACCTCCCTCCCCAAGTCTCATTTAATACAACAAGCACATGTCAAGACAAAGCAGTCAGAGGTGCCCACACCCAACTACCCACATATAGGATGTGTCTGCTACGTGTCAATACTAGAACCAAACAAGCTTCATTCAGGAACTTCATAAGAGACCAGTGTTAGCACACAACTTCCACCATGCACATCAGCATTGCCTCTCTATGCTACTCCATTAGCTCCAACGATTTGCTCCATTTAAGAAATCCACCACACGTAGCAGATAAAGAGTTTGTCTCTTGGATGTTCGTCACTGAGGCCATTCGCCAAACTCTGTTATTAAACTTCACTGCGGTACCACAAATCTATAACCGGCACCTAAATCAGCCAAGTTAGGACATTTAACCCAGAGAAAGAGACTTACCACGGTGCCCCATATATTCGGAATCCCTTGACTGTAACCTCGGAGTCCTGCAGGTATGTACATTTCGATAGGAGGGCCCGAACATCGTCAAAGTCCTCCGGTCTCAGCTTGGAGACAGAGGGAAAGCGGTAGTAATCCTGCTTGACAAGCTCAGCCATGAAGTCCTTGTCAAATGTTAGTTCATGGTTCCCCGCAATCACCACCTTGAATTCATATGGTAGACTCCCTGAAGGACAGGCAGAGCAGGACAGAGTGGGTTAGCAAGGATGGCTAGCCATCGTTCACCCTTCAATGTTTGTGAAGCGAAACGCTATTCACACTCACTTTAAACAAACTGGCTCATAACTAGCCAGTCGCAGGGTTTCGTGGACTCACACGATCCCAAATGGGTAATCAATATTCAATAAGAAGCAGTCTTGGAAGGTTACCATAAAGGTCCATGAAAGTAAAACAGCAGAGAAAAAGGGGAAATCTTCTTGACCTCCACAGATCACATTGAACTCTCCTTCTCACTTACCACAGAGTAATAACTGAAGAAGGCGACCTTGGTTACCCAGCCAACACACATCCATTAAAGGCAACAAAGGGGATTTCTTTTATTTGACCTTTTTACTTTCTTGGACATAGAAGTTCTTTGTCCAGCTAACCCCTTCCATTACCAGGGTAAGACAGTTCTATATGGGGCTCAATTGAGAGCTCAACTCCATTTCCCCCCAGCCTTGCTGATGTGACCAACATGACAACAAAGCAGAGCTAAGCGAGAGCTGGTGTCAGTCAGACAAATGTTTTCTCGCTAAAACACCTTGAAAACAAAGAATGCCAGTAGAGTGCGAACATTTATTTAGTATGATGGAGTTATGTGGTTCTCCCAACAAGCTAATTTAGAGATACATGTAAAGTCCTTTCTTTCCATAGGTTCATAATCCCTAATGTGATATTTGCATTATTAAATGGAAGAATTTAATAAAGACAGACTGGATTACACCATTCAGAGACAACATCATGACATTTGATTGGGCAGGCCTAGATAGAGGTATCCCTACAATATGAGCGTAGGGAAAGAGCTGTGTGGAAGAAGCTGTGTGGGTGCAATAAAATGACAATGTTTACCCAGCCAGTCGTTGAATTTCTTGACCTCAGACGGTAGTCCCAATTCAGTAAAGTCTCCGGTATGGAGCAGGATGTCTCCGTATGGCATCTGAATCCCATCCGTCCTGGAGTGTGTGTCGGACACACAGACAAAACGCGTGTGGCCAGGTGGTTTAGGGGCGTCATAGGGAATGGGTTCCACCCTGTCATCGGAAAGGGACAGGAAAGTCAGAGTCTGGGTCTGAATTCTCATTGAAATCTTCATTTGAATTCATGTCCCCATAATATGACAATGTTATATTAATTTAAATGTATTTTGCAAAGACAAATAACTGGAACTGGCCCCCCCAACCTCTCTACAAATGCGCAGGCCCCAGATTAGCCAACACCATGGAGCTGAAATAGGAGCCATAGCTATTAAATCCAGTAAATGTGTACTGTCAATATTTTATACACCTTTTTAAATTACTTTTGATAACATTTTCAAAAGCTTTTTTTATTTTAAACATGTCACGGTTTTATGCCCGCAGAAGGGCATTCCCAAAACCTCTCCAATTCAGAGTGGTTGGATTAATTTCAGATGGACCTTGCGGTAAATGTACAACAAATAGCCTTCTAACATAGTTATTCTTTTATTTATGTGCTTTTCATCATTCTAATTTCAAACTACAAAAAACACTGTATAAATTTCATAAATTATTAAGATTTGTTATTATTAGAACAGGCTACTAAAACTAGTCCAGATCCCTCATACCGGCACATTTGCAAGGCCTTGGAAGAGTATCCAGACTGGGGCAGCCAGGCTCTCAACTCACATGGGATTGTGGGCTGGCCAGGTGCCCAGCTCTGATGCATGGAATAAAGCTGGCAAATTACAGATTAGCCTGCCATCTTGAGTGAGTCGCTCAAGGTGTTTCAATAGAAAACACCACAACACACAGGAGGTAACTCTAAACATACTTCAACCTTGTATACAACATGATATCAATTCATATCTGTTATTAGGACTCCAATAGGATTTGTAAAAAAATGCTCATCCAATGTGATCAACGGTACAGCAATGGCTGATGGATTCAATAAACAATAAAACTGATCAAAATAGTCCTCTTTGGACATAGATGTTCTACCGAGACATCTGCCCACAGTCAAAGACTACTGACAAAGAGTGAGCAGATGCCCTTTAATGACAACAATAATTTTTGGACCAAGTGTAAAACATTGGTTAATGGACATCCGGAGTTCTATAAAGACGACATCTGTCTCACACCTTTGTTTTCTCCCTGCTGGCAAGGCAGTTTAGTGTGTATGCGTGTGTGTGTGTGTGTGCGTGTCACAGTCAGCCAGCCACAAGCACCTGCCTACCTCTGACCACCCTGGGCCAGGCCAGTCACACACCAAACACTCATAACATCCTAACCATTAGGACTCAATACCCAAGTTACTTAGAATTGAGCTGTGACCCTGTGGTCAAAAGTGGCATTGTTAAATAGCTTATTAACCCACCTCACCTTTGACCTGGGTTAAGTAAATACCATAAAAGGTGGCCTCTGCCTCACACACCGTAGCTTGCCGGAGGGTTCCTCGGGGGCACACCAAGGATCCCTCACAAACAGGTTCTAATCATAGGCAATCAATTGGTAGAGGAACTAATAGCAGTAAGAACGAAGACGGCACCAGCAGCTGCGGGTTTGGCGGTGGAAGTTGTGAGGGCAGATGTCCTATATTCAGTCTTTTGTCTGAACCTGTTAATCAATAAGCTGTGCACTGTAAAAGGCCCTTCGGATGAAAGGAAGGAAGATACAGTGCAGGCACACAGAGGGCGGACGTAGACACTCACATGTGGACATTGGGTGGTTGGAATCTGCTCTCGTTGATGTTGTAGTGGGTGAAGGCCTGTGTGGGGTTGGAGCTGTACTCGTCCACGGAGATGGTCGCCTTGCCCTGAGGGTTTCTGTGAGCCATGGCCCCGCTGCTAGGGACATGGGCAGTTAGTTCACCAGGATCCAGGACCATACTAGGGAGCAGACATCATCCAGAATGGCCTCGCTTACTAACTCAGACCCACCAGCCCGCTGGACAACTGGCCACAATCTGCATCACCGCAAAACAAGAGGGAACACATTAGCAGTTGAAGCAAATGTTATTTAGCAATGCAGCTGTAGATTACAGTCTTAACTAAAGTCTGTTCAAGACATAAGGAAGAATTCCAGAACAGCCATTTTTCAGAATTGCAAGAATAATTTAACCACATATTCATAAATGGGCTAATCACTTCCATATTTCTTTCTACATCTACATTAACTGTTTTGTGGATTTCACCTCAAATAAATAAGTTGGAAAATTTACGTTTCAAACCACACTGCTGTAGAAAATCAATCATATCCATTAAAAAGGCTTGCTACAACCCAGGCCTACAATACATTTTTACCAAATGTAATTGTGCTGTAGTGAATTGATGCAATGTAAATAAGTTCGTTCTAGTAGCCATATGACTATGAACTTTGACCAGTCATCACCAAAACGTCCAAAGCCGAACGAAAAAACACAAGTATCCCGTCGAATTTAAACAAGTTCAGCAAAGGTGCAGACACCATTCACTACCAGTAATCATCTTAATTTACTATCAGTCAATTGAAACATGCAGATTATTTTACAAGCTTTTAAATTTAGCGGTTATTCCATGAAATCGAGAACAAAAAAGTACATCTGAATCAGTTCCACGATGCAAGATCTAGAAGCGGTCCTTTTAAAATATATGTAACGTTTTTTTACCAATAAGCCTACACAGACATGAGGAAGAGAGCGAAATAGGACCTCTGACACCCGACATTACAAAATCGTGTTCTTCTTCCTCGTTTGTTGTAATCTGCATTAAAGAACAATAGACCAACCTAAGACAAGCTCTCATATGTAACATATTTAAATTAGCGACATGTATAGCCTCTGCAGAAACCTCTGGATCCGAATGTCTCGTAAATGACAAGCCACCTCTAACCCACCGCTTTGTGCCTCGTTATTTTTTCCTAGCGATTTTCTTGCCAAACGTGTGGCGAGTTCCCTTTCTCCGGCGAATATGTGCTCCGGGTTAGCACTCTGTGTTGTCAAAAACGCGGTCTCACAGATAAGGCAAACAATTTCGAGGTCTTAAGAGGTGGAGGTCGTGGATAGCAGGGCAGAACCTTCGACCCTGAGAGACCCTCTGCTACTGGCTCTTGAGGAAATGCGACAGACTAGACAGGCAACGAGCGTGAGCGTATAGAAGCCTCGATGTGGGAAGAGGAGGGGAAGCCCGAGAGAGCGGTGCAGTGTGAGAAGACTGCCACCGGGGTCAGACAACAATACAGAGAGAACCACTGAGTTAGGGAGGGGACTGCAGTCGGACCGTACTTAGTCGAATTGTAAATAACATTAAATTGATCTTTGTTTAACAATTTTATGTTTGGATAGCATACCCGGGCTCGTATGAAATAAATAAAATCGACGCTAATATTTTAAAGCTGTGATATTCTGCGTTATTTCGCTCATAATACGGAAAACAAATATATGTGAAATGTTTATTTTGAGGATGAATTTGAGAACAGTACTGTGGAAGAAAATCTATGGGCACTTTTTAAAGGCGTTTATTAATGAACTGGGCAGTGTGTATGTATGCATTTTCTCATTAATCATAACATAGATTAGATATAACATTAATACAATTGAAATAATCCACATTTCGTGTGTTCTATCATTTATATGTTGAAAGATGTGATGAATTGATATGTTGAGATGCGCTTCCCCCACCGGCGCTGATTGGCCAGTTCAAACTCCTCAGGAGATGATGTCATCTTGTCTGTATGAGGTAGAACTTTAAGGTGGGGTTTTTGAAGTGTTTGTTAACCTTTGGTCAAAAAGTACCCCCGTGGGACGATTCAATAATGCTATTTGGGTAAGAATTAACCAAATATCTTTTTAAATATGAATACATTTAAATTCAAACCAAAGATTTATATTTTTTAAGACTTCATTAAATTCTAATCAATAGGTACTTCTTTCAGCAGAGTTGTTACTTCGTTATTGTTCGGCAGCCAGAGTAGGTACCAAACAGATTGATCCTGCTTAGTATGGCTCAGGTACAGGATATAGAGTTATTACTTCTTCTGGATCATCTTCAACTGCAGCAACTCAGAGTAAGAGAAATAACCCCTCCGGGTTAGAGATCCTCCATACATCAAATAGTTTATTAGTTTTAACGTACATTCAAGATCTTTTTGAACAAGTGGTAGGGGCACAGCAAACAAATATACAAGCACTGATCCAGCACGCAATTGCCCCCAACAACTTGACTGGTCTGAAATATACACTTATCAGGGCAATTATATTATTGAGTGAGAACCGTCATTTGGTCCATAAATATTCAGCAACTAACTAAAGTTGAGTAGATCTCTCCTAGTATAATCCAGTAGTGAACAGTCTCTGTCAGCAATTATAATTTTGGGTTGGAAGGGAATATGCTTCCATATTAGAATACCCATTTTGGTCACCTTAGCGCCAGAGGTTTATTTGGAAGGTACAATTATATATCAAGGGACAGGCAGGCAGTCCATGGGCAGGCAGAAGATGGGTAACTGGGTATCAAGGTAGACAAGAGGCCAATATACAGAAAGGGATGATCCAGAGAGATGGTCAGGCAGGCACACGTCTAAGCCGAGAAGAGAAAATTCTAGACACGCAGGCTTAGACACATTGCAAACAGTACCTCACGAGGGCAGGGCGTGAACCAGGCTTAAATAGAGGCAGCCAGGAGAAAAGGGAGATCACAGGTGAGTAGCATCAGCTGATTAGTACACAGGTGATTTGGATCTGCTGTGAGGGGTGCGTTCAAGGGAGTGGGTGAAAGGGTTTCCCAGCCTGGCGGGAAGGTTGAGGATGAGTGGTGGAGGCCGACCTTGCATTTGTTTAGAAAGTTGACCATTATAAATAGAACTCCAAAAGTATTTATAAACGTATTCTCGTCTCTGTAGCCAATCTAGCACTTTGGATTTTAAAATAATATAATGACAATTGGGTTAGATTGCAGACATCAGATTACATTTCAAATTATTTTACTCCATATTGGATGAATGTATAAGATTTTGAGAATGCAACAGATTGTCTGCTCAGATACAAACACCTAAAAAGTAATTGAAATGCATTTCTACATGCATATGCTTCTTATAAAAATATAAAAAAAATATCATATCATAGGGTTAAGTATTTATCTTTCTTGATGAAATGATTTAACCCTTTCTAGTTCCAGGAGGGGAATGTATGTCCCACCCTCATCTCATTGGTTGTGTCCTTCATAACAATCAAGAAGAAGGAAAAAGACAGACTCAATCTCCACAATGTCAGGATTAAGGGATTCTGCACACTGGAACTGCAAAAATAATCATCCAGGGCCTCAGAAAGAGAACAGAACTTTGTTTTGAGTAAGGCACATCTTTTCTTTATTGCCGTAATGGTTTTACAGTTTGCTGAGAAGAGCAGTTTAGAACAGGGATTCCCTGGAAGATCAAATCAGACAGTTTGCCCAGACAATCAAGAGAATATTGTGAAGGACCGACAGCAGATTTAATAAAACAATGTGACACATGCCATTATGAAAATATAGAGCACTCATAATGTATGCCTGCTTAGTAACTTAGTCAATTTTAGACACCATTCTTTAAACAGTTTGTTTGGCTATTTTGTGAAAATACACTGCAGTTGGGAAAGTATCATTATTTTTATAAAAGTTTTTGGGGAAAGGACATGGTTTGTTTTCAAAGAGAGAAATTGAATATAGAACCAACACATATTTTCACTTAAGCCAGTATGCTAACTGTATGACAGTATTTGTGTGTTCATGTGAATCATGCAGTGTGTATGAGTTAGTGTGTAAAGAAGTTCCATGGCAACCGGACTGGTGGAGATGTCATGCCGTTGGTCGGTTCTGACCCAACAGGGTGTCGCCTTCGCACATCGACGAGCCTTCAGGATCCAACGCCCTGCTGCCGCTCTGTGATAGGTCTCTCCTGCATCCAACATGTTGACTACAAGTATTGGGTACCTGGCTTAACATCTACCCAGAAATGTACCCTTGTTAGCGGATGATCACCGTTGTACGCTTCACGCGTGAGTGGTCATAATGTTTCGGCTCATCAGTGTATATTGTACAGTGTATATTCAGTGTATATTCAGTGTATATTCAGTGTATATTCAGTGTAAATTCAGCTCTGGAAAAGAATAAGAGACCATTGCACCTTTTTCTTTCCTTTCCAAATATGGAATGTTTTGAGTGAGGAACAGAAGGGTTCAAACTTTTAGGCTCTTAAATTGAACCCTTCAGTTCCCCATTTAAATTGTTCCATTTCAATATTTTCAATATTTTTTGGAAAGGATCATATATATATATATATATATATATATATACTTTATCTACAGTACAGCAGTGACAGTACAGTCCCAAGTATGGGGAAAATGGGCCTCAGTCAACCTAAAAAAATATAATTAAGTGAACAAATCCATAGTGCTACCTAGAGAAATCAATAGGCTTGCTGCTCACAGAATGCAGAATCTATGGGGTTAAGGAAACCCCTGGTCCCAGTGAATGCAGCAGCTTGGGTTGAGCCCACCTTCTGGTGCCATATTGACTGATTCAGCAGCTGAGGTAATCAGTAGAAGAAGAAACAACACACACACACACACACACACTAAACCAACCTACCCTCATACTTGTCTCCATGGGCTCCTCCACCTCGCTAGTGAAATCATAAATGGCTGTGTTGGTGTTTCTATAGGATGTTGCTCAACATTGCCTGTGGATATCGGTTTGCTATATGCAAGTAGTGTGTTCATGTGTTTGTATTGTTGCTGCAAAAACTGCTACCATTTCGGCAATTATGCTCTTAGGCCCTTAGATGTGATGCACCAACGCTATTCCATTGCTCTTTGTGACCTCACATTTTGACCCTGGTATAGAATACGAATGTTCAATCGTCAAAGTGGACAGTGCAAAATGGTGGCGCCATACACAACCAAATCTTCAGAAGGGGATGCAGGGAAAGAGAAGGAAAGGGTTTGTCATCAGAAGACAATGTCTAGAGACGTTGCCTCAGGCATTTACAATGTTTTAGTTTTACATGCATAAGAATATGATAAGTAAGTATAACATACCTAAAGTGCTACAAAGCTAAGTCATCAGGTGACTTACTTATTGAATGAACAGTGGGAAGCAGAATGAATGGTTATGGATGCCGACCAGAAAGGCTTGCTGGAGTCTCCGCCTCTCCAGAATGAAATTGAGAATTATTGTAACGAAACAGAGTTGTTGACACAAATGAACAAAATTTGGAATAAATAGAAAACGGGGACAAAAAGTGTCTTGAATAAACCAAATCCTAAAAGATGGCGCGTATTACAGTTAGTATTCCTGTATAGTGGGAAGCACATGTTTGGTCCCACATATATTGATCAGAATGCTGTTAACAATTTATCATGGTGAAATGCTGATTTTATATTCAACATGTGGTACAGTCTTTGTGCCACAAGCTTTTTAAGCGGGTGCCACTTCATATTTTGTGATACAATTTCCCATTTTTACCCAATTCAGTAAAATTAAATAAAGTTTCAGACAATGGATTATGATTCATCATCATCAAGGGATGCTGGGACACATTCGGTCAGTGTCCATGAAATAGTACACATTTGTCTTGTGCCAGAGCCCCTCAAAATTCATGGATGCTTTTACCAGCGATTGTTAGAAACGACCTTCGTTCTAAGCACCGTGGTGTGTGTGTGTGTGTTACTGTTCCACACACACCTTGGTATCTCTAATCCCCAGTGTGTCATCCTGACAAAGTCCTTGTTTGGACGTTTCTTTTCTCTCCAGAAAGCGGTCTTTTGTTTCACACAACTGGTGATGAGTGGGATACGGGACTCAGAGACAAACCTGGCTGGCTAAATGAAGTATTGATCCAGCCATGTTGGCTCTCTGGCCTCGCCATCACCTTGTCCCCGTGCTGTTGCACCCTGTACCCTCTCTCTTTGTGATTGTAAGGGGATTTAGTGAAGGGGGAGCTTGAGCAAGCGATTACTTGGGTGTGTTGAAAAGGAGTACAGGTAATATATTTATGTAGGGTTTAGGAGTTCACCTCCTCTGGTCGCTTGTCATTTGTTCGCCCCATGTCTCTCACGATCCAGATTCAATTATTTTCAGCTCCATTAGTCATCAGTATTGTCGGGGGGAGGTTCATCAATAGTATAAGAATAGGGGAGCAACACATGGTCTTAATTTAACCATGGAAGAAAACGTGAAATATCGTCTGCCATGAGAGATTTGGTAATGACTTGTCTTTGTGATGCATATGGCTGTCAGTTTAGGTGGAAGTGCACGTGTCAGTCATAGTGGAAATGGCAGTTTGTTTTACAGTGTGACATGATCTGACATGCACCAAGGAGAAGATCAAATAGGATGGTCAATTGTTAAACACAGTTTGTGGATGAAGAGTGTTTTATTGTATTGGGACATTATTTTCAGATAGCAAACTGACTGGCTTATAGTACGTGTAAATAAACAGGATTCTTTCTGGGGACTGCGTACAATTATTAACAATTAATTTGTTTTACACACAGGTTTCAAAGAACTTACTATGCAAAGGCATCATTCATCTGATTTGATTGTAATCAAATTAGTGTGCTACACATCAATGTAATTACACAATCCTTGTTGGAAATGTTTCATTCTTACAAATGATAATTTTGCCAAAACATATTACCATGTAATTACACAGTAACACTTCTGTAACTACTATTGTGTTACTATAGTCATAAATGTGTTAGTTATTTATGCTAGTATTTCATTAATTTCATAGAAAGTGTTAAAATAAACCACAAATAAATCACAAATAGTTAAATCCTTGGAGAATTTATGAAACTAAATAAACAGAGAACAGAAAATTAAAAACACTAGAAGATGGGCACATATTAACTTGAGGACACATCATAGCTGTAGAAATTAAGCGCTTCTGAGGCTTTAGTCTGGGAGGTCACAGCAAAGACAGCCTGTACAAGACATCCAATCAAATATCCTCGGTACAGTGTGAAAACAATTCCTCATAGGCTCATAGTTAAATTCTCATTAGGTGTCATCTGTCTGTGTCACAACTCACACCCAGGTGCTTTATAAACGCTGAAGCATGTAAATATACATCTCTGGCAAACACTGCATGAACTAAATCCAAATCTCATCCATGACTTTCAATGTCACGGTTTCTAATATTTACTTTCAAGATGCGTCCTAACTAGCTGGGGTGCTTACCACTGCAGTGATATGCATCTTTTACCCCCAGATGGAGGCCTCAGACTGTAAATCTTCCCGCATGAATGACAACTGCTAAAGCTTTTACATATTGCATTGGTGGAGCATAGAATGAGTCCCGGCCTCTCCTGTGCTCTGAGACGGCTGAACCGGTTGTTGAAAGAATTATGGTATTCAATTTTAGATCAGTAACACATACTTCTCTCAGGCATCGTAAAAACTATGGAAATGGGATGAGTTTCACGGTCCTTGTGCTTCATTGCTGTCATTCAAAGTGGGGCCTATGAATATGGATGAGAAGGCAGTAAGAAGAAATGTGCTAAGACAGCTAAACCGAGTCTAAGAATGCTCCGTGATGGATGGAAGTGAGGTTTATTACGCAGGACAGGTGGCTCAACAGCACTAAAATGAGTTTTAAGTCTTGGTTCAAAGGTTTTGAAGCCCCCCCCCCCCCCCCCCCC
>JACXGK010006615.1:7102-28217 GCA_016801125.1 Novumbra hubbsi
TCCCCATCAGGGTCAGTGTGATAAGCCAACAGACAATAAACCAGGTCCCCCTATTCCCCCCTTGATCTCTTGACTCATGGCCCTACTCTGGAATGTACTAATTAACATTTTAACACCCCAGCCTGGCTTGCTCTCTCTAAGTTCAGCTTCACTGGCCCTGTTTGTTTCTAACAGCTAATCTTAACAAAAATATCCACATGTTCCTCAAACCATTCCTGAACCATTTCTGCTTTGTGGCAGGGTACATTATCATGCTGCAAGAGGACACTGCCATTAAGGAATCAAAGTAACATTAGGGTGTCAAAGTAACATCCATATGAATGTGTGACAAGGTGTCCCGCAGATCATCGGCCAAGTCACAATTCCTCCCCCGGCTTGCCTCATTCCAATAGTGCATCCTGGTGCCAAATGTTCTCCAGGTTAGCACACGCAGCCAACAATCCATTTGATTTAAGAGAAAATGCACTTTAGGCAGTGGACAGAGGTCAGCGGTGGACAGAGGTCAGCATGGGCAATTAGGGTTGACTGGTCTGCAGCTAAGCAACAAACTGCAATGCACTGTGTGTTCTGACACCTCTCTTTCAAAACCAGCATTAACTTTATCAGCAATTTTAGCTCGTTTGTTGGATCAGACCACAGGCCAGCCTTTGTTCCCAGGTAAATCGCCGGTTTACCACGTTTCCTTCCTTAGACTACTTTTGATAGGTACAGATCACTGAAGACCAGAGCTGAAGTGCTGCAGTATGGAGATGCACTGACCCAGTCATCTAGCCATCACAATTTGTCCCTAGTCAAAGTTGCTCAGATCCATACACCCAACCATATTTTGCTGCTACAAATATAGATTCCACATAAATATAAAAAAGGACATGTAGACAACTTTAAAATGACTAGTAGTGCTAGCTAGCTCATTAGCCCACTGAATACCAGGCAAAAGGGAGTGAAAATGGAAGGAAAGCCCTTTGAACAAATGTTAAGGGAAATTATTTATTTATTGATGCTTCACATACCTGAACATACGTTGCTCTTCTCAGGTGATTTCCGTCATATGCGGATGCTAATTATCAAGTAGACTGAATGAAGGTAACATTTTATAGTTAAGCTGTTTCTACAGAAAGTAATCAGATATAGGGCCGGTTTTGGAGAAAAAAATTAAGTGTAGTCTAGGACTAAAACTACAAGCTCAATGGAGTTTTGAATGGAACTTAAATTTTTTGTCCTGTGTAGAAACCGAATGTTTCCCCCGGGTTGCAAATCAGAGAATGTCCAAACCGTCAAGTCTTCCCAAATCATACACCTTTATTACGAATGCATCCGGAGATCTGTCTCGCAGGACAGCCAAGAAGATCTGAAGTCCTTTCACATCGGACACATTTTATGTAGCCCCCTCCCACACAGTCAATGCATAGAAGTTGCTGCGCGTGCTTCCTGAGTGTCTGTCTCGTGTCACAGCCCCCAGCCCTGGGGTGAACCATCTGGTGACCTTTTCCGAGGTAAATGAGAATGGTGTTGTTGTGTCCGGCGCCAGGAAGTCTACAGGACCCCTCTGGCCTGTCTCCCATCCTCTCCTTCCTGGGTCACTTTATCAGTCCCATGTGCGGTGGTAAAGCTAGAAGTTAATCTATAGGTTTCCATGCACAAAGTGTCCTTTGTCTTATTCTCCCAACTTCCTTACCCCCCCCCTTCTTATGGAATGTCCCAAGTAACCTATTAGCCCTGCACCTTACTCCTTAGGAGTCTACTCCCCAAAGACATGATTCCAGTCCAACACCTAATATCTTTAATAACAAATTCCACACCTGGAGTAGGCTTAATCTGTGTCTGCGAAACCAGCCCATAGTTTTAGTTTAGTATCTCTTTAAATAAATACAACACTAAGAAATCACGTTCAGAGAGAACATTAATGTATTTGCATTGTATTGGCATCATTTTCTTTGGTAAAATATACAGTGTAATTCCCTTTCGGTTGCTCACATTGATGCCACAATGGGGACACTCAAGCACCACCCCTACCTGGGTCAATCTGATCACCTTTCACTGCTCATGTTCCCAAAGTATTTACCTAACATCAAGCGTCTGAAACCTACAACGAGGAAAGTCAGAATGTTGCCTGAGGGGTCGGACTCATCGATACAGCTCCAGTTTCAACACACAGACTGGAATATGTTGCCACTCAGGCTACCACTGACTCCCATACCGACATTGAGACATATGCATCCTCTGTCCTGGAATACATCAACACCTGCAACAACAATGTCACCAGCCATAAACACATAAAAACCTTCCCCAACCAGAAGTCTTGGATGAACAAAGAAGTCTGACTGCTGCTGAAGGCACACAATGCTGCTTTCTGATTCGGAGATATGGAGGTCATCACGATTGCCAAACACGCCCACAAATTGAGGATTAAGGAACTTTTCCACAACAACATGTGGCAGGGCATTCCTCCAGTCTGTCAAGTGGGGCAACCTCACCTCCTCCAAGGAATAGACAGGAGCAGGTCCGTGGCTGGCAAGGATCAGGAGTAAGGTATAAGGTATAGACAGACAAAAGGCAGACTCTTGGTCCAGGCAGTAGGTCAGTTCCAGATGTATCGTTGAATAAGGTAGGCAAGTGACAGAATGGAACATAGTCGGGGCATGCAGGAGGTCAGTAGCGGGTGAAGCAAACTAGGAGAGATACGAGGAATAGACGCGTGAACACTTGGCTTGGGAACAGAAGGTGAACTGGCACAGAACAAACAGAGGGCGCAGGATAAATGCAGAGTGGGTAATCAAGAGAACCGGGAACACCTGGAAGTAAAGATGATAAGAGACAGGGAACAGGACATGACAGAAACATTAAAATATCTCATGTTCAACATTTCAAAGGTTGTCTTTGTACAATGTTCCATTGAATATAGGGTGTAAATGATTTGCACATCCATTGCATTCTGATTTTATTTAACATTTTACACAGCATCCCCATTATTTCATACAAGGCTGTAGTTGTGACATTGTATAGATTACACCTCAAATGCCTACTTAACAGTTGAGATCTGAGAAAATGAATACAAAAAGTTAATGGATTTAACAAAAACATAACTTTGCACTCATACGTAAAATACCAGCAACATTGTGCAGCAAATGTGTCCCAAGCATATTGGCTGTGTTTTCAATTGGGATAGATTGGGCTATTTTTTATGTGCTTCGGCGTGTCGATTTACCAATAAAGGTGTGTAGAAAACATGGCGTTTCAGCAGTTTGTTGTGGAGTAGGCTTGTTTCATGATTTACATTCAATAAAAAAAATAGAAATGATCAATAAAAATGGTTTTATCTGGTAACCTTGCCAATAATGCTTAAAATTAAGTTAAATTAAATCTGCATAACATTTTTGTAACGTGTCAGATGACAAGTAGAATCACAGATTTTTTTATTAGTGTTAGACAGACAAAGATGACAGACAAAAAGACAAGAATAGATTAGGGTATGTAGTATTCCCATTAGGAATTCTTGTATTCTTGAGGTAGTCTTGTCGGTTTCACAGACAAGACTAAGACTAGTTTTCTATAGTTCTAGACTAGGCATACTATGTGTCCACAAAACCCGACCAATATTTGTAAAAATAATTAGCATATTTAAGTCACTAACAATATTTAAACACTGCTACAAAATGTTTTAGGAACACATAAATACACATTGGATCTTGAAGAACGAAATATTAAAAATCTAAATCTTTACTGTACATTGTGTAATTTGTCGCGAAAGAAATGTCATAACAATTGTCAATAGAATTAGATTGAGGGCTGGGTTCAAATTTATAGTAAACAATTGAAATCACAGGCTGTTATATGTGAATTTAATCATGGCAACTCGTAATGTCACTCATTAGTGTATGCACTCCCGACAACATCTATGCATGCTCCTGATGAGACAGTAGATGGCGGTGATCTCCTCCCAGGCCTGGATCAAGGCATCAGTGAGCTCCTAGACAGTCTGTGGCGCTAATTGGTGGTGTTAGATACACCTATACATCATATCCAGCAGATTCTCAATTGGATTCAGATCTGGCAGGTGTCTGACAATCAATTTACACTTGTTTTGTTCAATATCAAAATGTTTGGAAACCTGCCGTCTTGTCAGCAGAGGTGTTTCAGAACATTGTTTCCGATACAGTGAGTGTCAGAACGGAGTTGAAAAGCTCTGAACAGTATCGAGCAACCCGTCACACTTGAGACATTGTTTTTGAGTTTCAAAAAAACTGGCACATCCAATCATTACTTTTCAACGTCATTTTTAACAATGCATCTATGATAATGATTTAGATGATAAAGCCAGAGCAGAATGTTGCATTAAATGAAATGAAAAAATTAAATAATCTTGTTTCAATTGGGAAAAGACCACTGGGATTTGAACCTCTTCCATGGGAGAACCAGGGACACTACCCACAAAACCACCAATGAACAACTCTCTTAATTGTGTACCGAACTTCGAAATAAGGTGTTTACTCAAGGCCGCAACGTGTACTAGAAGAGTTTTCATAGATAACTCATATACACATAGTGAACTATTATTAATTAAAATGAATGCATATTGGCCTGGTAAATACTGATTGAATTTCAGAGAAAAAAAACGCCTTTATTTATTCAATGTGCAATTTAAATTTAAGGATTGTTGAGCATCATGCTTGCAATGTCAGTGTTGTTTTCTTTTACCACAATGTACTAACTATTCTGGATTTATCTCCTAAATAACTAAAACAGTGATTAACTCATTAGGGATACCTATATAGTGTCATGTAGGATCCCTATGCTTTACGGTTAGATACAGTTTGCATTCAGAGACTTTTGTAAAGCGTGGGTATTTGACTGTTCGTGGCATTTCTATCTGTATGAACAGGTCTGGCCATTTTCTTTTGACCTTTAATTTACAAGGTGTTTTTGAACACATATTTGCTGCCAACTTCGTGTTTTGTATTTCACAATTTTCTATACTGTCGAGACTGTATAGTGAAGTGTAATCATAACAGTGTTGAAAGGAAGCATGCGCACAGACAGGAATGCTGGTTAAACAATAATGCTTTATGAGAATCCGAGATTCCACTGAAACAACAAAAGAAGGAGCTTCTATAAAGCTCCCGAGCCAGGTGTCTTACACCAAACAATCTGCTTCTTCACGATAATCACCGACACTGAGACGTGGACATGCAGTCATTAAATACCAAAGCACTATGACAAATTGAGAACAGGTGTGCAACGATGCCTCCTTCACGTCCCCCAGGACACAGGACGCAGCCAGGTGCGGCTCCCAAAGCACCAGCAGAACGACCCGGAGGGCGGCCCAGAGGGTTAGGTGCTGGATGCTCCGGCCGATGCAGATGAAAGTCAGTGACAAGTGAATGGTTGCGGATATGAGCCGCAGGCTCCCACGATCAGTCCTCCGGTCCGTAGCCCTCCCAATTGATGAGATACTGCAGCAGACCACGCCTGCGCCGAGAGTCCAGCAGAGAGCGGACCCGATACAGCACCTGACCCTCCACGTCGAGAGGCGTAGGCGGCGTGTCGTGCGGCTCAGCAAGGGGACCCCCAACTACAGGCCTGAGGAGGGAGACATGGAAGGCGTTATGAACCCGGTAATTGGAAGGAAGCTGCAAGGAGTAGGTCACCTCGTTCACACGGCTCACGACCTTGAAGGGCCCCACGAACCGTGGCCTCAGCTTCCTACAGGGAAGCCGTAAAGGTAGATCCCTGGCGGACAACCACACCCGGTCTCCGGGCTGAAAGACGGGCGCGGCACTGCGCCTCCTATCGACCTGTACCTTCTGCCTTCTGACGGCCCGCTGAATGTGGACATGGGCAGCGTCCCATACTGCTTCGGCCCGCCGGAACCAGTTGTCCACAGCAACCACGTTCCGATGGCTCGGATGACAAGGGGCCTTGGCCGGCTGGTACCCCAATACGCACTGAAACGGAGTCAACCCCGTCGAAGAATGCCGCAAAGAGTTCTGCGCGTACTCCGCCCAAGGCACGTAACCCGCCCAATCCCCCGGCGCATTGAGGCAATAAGCTCTCTGGAACCTCCCAAGCTCCTGATTTTGCCGCTCCACCTGTCCGTTTGCCTGGGGATGGTATCCTGAGGTTAAACTGACACTCACCCCTAGGTGTTCCATGAAAGACCTCCAGACATGCGACGTGAACTGAGCTCCCCGGTCAGAGACAATGTCCTCCGGTATGCCGTAGTGCCGGAAGACGTGCTGAAACAAGGCGCCGGCAGTGTGTAGAGCAGTTGGCAGACCCGGTAACGGAATGAAACGACAGGCCTTGGAGAACCTGTCCACCACTACCAGCCCCGGGATTCAGGTAAGTCCGTAACAAAATCTATAGAGAGATGAGACCAAGGTCGTTGGGGTATAGGCAAAGGCATAAGCTTGCTGTACGGTAAATGACGAGGGCTCTTACTCTGTGCACAAATGTCGCAGGACTGAACGTATCTCCGTACCTGACGGCCAAGGTTGGGCCACCAATACTTGCGTGCAATTGTGTCTATAGTGTGGCCGATTTCTGGGTGGCCGGCAACTGGTGACATATGCGCCAATTTCCGGCGGTACAAACGTGCGGTTTGGAGGGCAGGTGTCCGGCACAGGCTGATCCCCCAAAGACCTTCTGATGTCCTCGTCCACTGTCCACTGTACCGGGGCCACAATACATGTCTGAGGAATGACAGTGTTCTCCTTGCTGTCGTAGGTTTCCCCCTTGTGAATTCTGGACAGGGCATCTGCCTTGACGTTCTTGGAACCGGGTCTATAGGAGAGAGTGAATATGAATCTGGAAAAGAACAGAGCCCACCTGGCTTGACAAGGGTTCAACCATTTTGCTGTTCTTAGGTATTCAAGATTCTTATGGTCGGTTAACACCAAGAACGGATGTCGGGATCCCTCCAGCCACTGTCTCCACTGTTCCAAAGCCTTCTTAAGGGCCAAAAGCTCACAATCCCCAACATCATAGTTCCTTTCTGCAGAATCAAGTTTCTATGAGTAAAAAGCACAAGGAAACAGTTTGGCTGACTCACCCTGCCTCTGCGAAAGCACCGCACCCACTCCGGTTTCTGATGCGTCCACCTCCACCACGAATGCCAAGTAGGCATTAGGATGTTTCAAAACGGGAGCGGAGGTAAACTTCTCCTTGAGTGCTTGAAAGGCTTTCTCAGCCTTGTCGGACCACTTAATTATCTGTGGGGCCCCCTTCAACAATGAGGACAAAGGGGCCGCGACACTACTGAAATTACGGATGAAGCGTCGGTAATAATTGGCAAAGCCCAGAAACCGTTGCAAAGCCTTGGCATCTTGCGGAGCTGGCCACTCCCGAACTGCCCTGACCTTGTCGTCATTCAATGTTATACCCGCTGGACTGATGTTCCACCTGTTCCAGGTGAAAAAGACACTTTTCTTCCTTCACGTACAACTGATGGGCGATCAATCTCTGCAGAACTGTCCTGACGTGCTGAACGTGAGAATCATAGGAGGGGGAATAAATCAAGATATCGTCCCAATCAAATCTCGGAATACTTCGTTAACGAATGCCTGAAAAACAGAGGCCTGATAGTCCGAACGGCATCACCAGGTATTCATAATGCCCTGTAGGGGTGCAAAAGGCAGTTTTCCATTCATCCCCTTCTCTTATTCGAACCAGATTGTATGCACTACGTAGGTCTAGCTTGGTGAACAGACGAGCCCCGTGCAATTGTTCAACGCTCGCTTCGATGAGTGGCAAGGAGTACTTATACTTCCTAGTGGCATTGTTCAATGTCCTGTAATCCACACAAGGACGTAACCCCCCGTCCTTCTTTTTAATAAAAAATAAACTGGAAACCGCGGGAGAGATAGAATGGCGAATAAATCCCTGTCCCAGCATCTCTTGAATGTACGTCTTCATGGCTTTTGTCTCTGCGTAGGACAGCGGATATATGCAACCCTTTGGTAACGGCATCCCCTTTAACAAGGTGATGGCCCAATCTCCCGTTCTGTGTGGCGGTAGCAGAGTTGCCTTTACTTCAGAGAATGCCTCCTTTAAGTCCCTGTATGGTTCAGGGAGGGCATGTATAGGCTTCCTAGTTGGGCTCTCTATTGAGGTGGCCTGAACGGGCACAGAACACCCCTGCTCTACATCCCCCGGAGACCACTTCAAAATAACCCCCCTTCTCCAACATATGAACAGATTATGTTGCTGTAACCACGGCATGCCTAACACAATGGCATGATGCGACGTGGCTAGAACCTTAAAGGACAATTGTCTGATATGATAGTCACCTATGCGTATGTGCAGAGGCAGAGTCTCGTGTGTCACTGAGCATTGCCCTAACGGCTGCCCATCCAATCCCTCCACTCGGAGAGGTGTCATTAACTGTGTAACAGGAATATGATATCTGTCTACTATGTCCTGTGCCATGAATTTCCCCTCAGAACCCGAATCAATTAAAGAGCGGATCCCGGGCAACGGTTCTTTACCCATGACATACAACTCTAACATAATTGGTTTCCCTTCCTGATATGACAAATTGTTCACGGCTACTACCTGCATCGGGGAATGGGATGTCTCCGTCCTCTGGCCTTCCATGTCTTGTTCTGGATTCCTCAGACAGTACCGCTTCTGATGTCCAGCCTGATGGCAGTAGAAGCACAACCCATGGTGCGACTGGCGCCGTCGCTCCTGTCTTCTCACTCTCACTGATTCCACATCCATAGCCTCCTCACTTGACCCCACTGTAGACTGAGGAGAAAAGACGATAGGGGTCTCCCCTCTGCGCTCGCGTATAAGATTATCCAAGCGAATGGCAATGCGAATAAATTGATCTAATCCCATATTCTTGTCCCGACAGGCCAACTCGCGTTGAACTTCTATCCGCAATCCCTGCCGAAAATAAGCGATTAAAGCAGCATTGTTCCAACCACTACCCGCCGCTAATGTTCTGAGACGAAGTGCATATTCTGCGGTGGTTTGAGTCCCCTGCCTTAACTGCAACAATGTTTCTCCGGCACCGATGCCCTCTCGTGAATGATCAAACACTGCTCGCAACAAAGCCTTGAATTCCTCGTAGCTTCGTAATGCTGGATGTCCTCCCAGACAGCAGTAGCCCACTCCGCGGCTCGTCCTGACAAGCAAGATACCACAAACCCTATCCTTTGAGCGTCCGTGTGGGTGCTCACCGGGTACGAAGCTAAATAGAGTTCACATTGAAGCAGGAAACTCTTACAGGACGTAGGATCACCCTCATAACGTTCCGGTATAGGAGTCCTTGCAGCCGTGGATCCATGCTGCTACTGGTGCTGCCCGATGTGTCCTGTCCTGCTGCCTCCAGGAGAAAAAGGTCGGTGATTCTGTAATCGTATGAGTGTTGAAAGGAAGCATGCGCACAGACAGGAATGCTGGTTAAACAATAATGCTTTATAAGAATCCGAGATTCCACTGAAACAACAAAAGAAGGAGCTTCTATAAAGCTCCCGAGCCAGGTGTCTTACACCAAACAATCTGCTTATTCATGATAATCACTGACACTGAGACATGGACACTGCATGTCCACGTCTCAGTGTCAGTGATTATCATGAATAATCACTGACACTGAGACGTGGACACCTGTTCTCAATTTGTAATAGTGCTTGGTATTTAATGACTGCATGTCCACGTCTCAGACCAAACAATCTGCTTCTTCATGATAATCACTGACACTGAGACGTGGACATGCAGTCATTAAATACCAAGCACTATTACAAATTGAGAACAGGTGTGCAACGTGACTCCTTCAGGACGCAGCCTTGCCTCAGTACGACGGTGAGTCCGACCTCCTGTGACCAGAGGGGGCGGGCTCAGTCGGCACCGTGACATGAAGATCCTGAAAATAGTGAAAATCCTATTTCAGATGCTGGAAGCACCACAACTGGCACAAACAATCAAACCATGGTAAGGTACTTAGATCACACATCTTACCAATTCAGATGTTTGGTAATACTAAACTAAAACGTTGCCATCTCTACATGCTTTTGATTTTAAAATGTAGCCACAGGATTTGTTTTAATATTCATGTTAAAAACATGTCTTGCCATTTCTGATATCCTTACTGGGGCAGGGTATAGATGCTGTTTTGGGAATGTTGCTAGACTATACTTCACAGTAAGGTTTAATATTACTGAATGTGATTCCCTTTTTTATGTGAACAACTTCACAAGCAATTCAAATGTAACAAGAGGTTTTGTTCCTTAGTGTATATGAGCCAGTCATAACAGGACTTGGATTTATTGGTGTAATGTTCCACATCAAGACTCATCTTGATTCCTCAAAGCCAGTCTCTGTCCCAAAGCCACTGACTTTCATTCATATGCTTGTGCCAGGACTTTTATTTTGCTCATTCCACCCTCTGCTATTTACATTTTGAGGGGCATAGCATTTCTCATGAAACAAGATGTAAAATATGCATTGAACTTTACATTTGTTTGTTGTATCTTTTAATAAGGTGTCAGTCTTATCTTAGTTCAAGTTAGTAGAGACAAGTCTTCAGCCCATTAAACGAAAAAGAATCCATATGGCGAAGTAAGATAAAGCTGACTATCTTCTGATTATTTCATCATTATTTGACCTGAAAAGATAGTTGAACCCTGAAAAAAGTGAACACTAGTTTGTTTTTGAAAAAATAAAGTGACGTTCAATTGTATTGTTCATGCGAAAGGTTGGTAGCAGATTTCTACAACATGATCATTTGCTTCATATGCAGTCCTCTAGCTCAGTACTCCAGTCCACTACTGTGTACATTTGCAGAATAAAATAGATCAAGCCAGGAACATTATAAAGATATGATCTGATAACAGAACGCAGGTAACAATAATGAATGTGGTTAGTTGATTACTGAAGTTATGATAAACACAGATAAAAACAAGTTGGATTATCTCAGTTGTGATCCTTTGAATTGGACTGGTCACCTGTGGTGCCCTTGTCCCTTGAGGGGAAGCAGGGGAAACAGACTTCCTTTTAGTATAACCTAGTAGATAATAGTTAACCAAGTGAATATGGGTTGTTAATAAAGAACAGTAGTGTATTGTCTGTATAAGTACTGCCGATTTTCCTGCGTTGAATCAGAGACTCTTCACTGTTGCTTAGGCAGCTGTGAACTTTACTCTCCTTGCAAGTTGTTAATAAACTGTTAATTGTGCTGAACACCTTTGTTGTTACTCTTACCTGCAAATGGTTACAAATTAGATCGTATTGATTCAGTAAATTTGCCACTTGGACCTGGGAATTATTGAGAAAAAGGGAAAGAATATTGGTTTATTGCTAAATGAAGAAATTGATGTCTCACTTGGTAGTGAAGTTGCAATAAGATAGTCGGGACCAACCAGCCCTATCAGAAGAGCTTTTCAAACAATGGCAAAAACCACAGTAAGTGCCTAAAGTGCCTTGTGGCTGCCCCCATCCTTTGCTATGGAATTGTAATTGGTTACAGGGGAATGTCACTAATAAGCATTGTAAAGGGCATGATAGAGAATCCTACAATCAAAGTCCTTTTAACCAGTAGTAGCAATTGGACGTTGTCTGCCTCAGAACTACTGAAAAACCTGAAAAAATCTTAAACAACACAAAATATATAATTTTGCAATAAACAAAACTGTATGTTTAGGAAGTTCTTTAGAATCTATAAACGTGAAATTGTGTACAACATCTAAACAAAAATGTGTGACGTTTGCACACAACATTATTACATTTTTGCTCTAGCAATAATTTCCTATGTAATAACACAACTCTCTGGATGTATATGAATAGCTTTGTCTGGAGGCTCCTTTTTTGAAGTAAATGTAAACCGATTTACATCTTATCTGCAGAAGAAATCTGTATGGTCTTTTGGAATCGCATTTTCTTTCCCACTCCATAAATGTAGCCTACAGTATTACTGGTGAATTTACAGTCAATCTACATTGGTTGAAAAAATATGCTTAATATATGGCCGCTCCTTTGTCCCCATAGAAAAAAGAAGTTGTCCATGCTCAGTATGGTACACAGGTGGTGCATTGCAGAGTGTTCTATGTTTGAACACCTCCTGATTTAAAGGGTTTGCTGTGAACCCTCTTTAAAGGGTTCTACCAATAAAAAACGAATATTTTGAAGGGAACCCTCTTAAATGGTTCTTCTAGTCTATGTAGCCCTTAAAAAGTATTTATGAGAATACATTAAACATTATAAGGTCTGTCATTGAGGGCAGAAATGTTTTCGACACTGGATTCTAAAAACCCCTCATTGAGACAATAAGATTAGGCTGGCTTGTAAATTGTCCCTAGTGTTTTTTATATTTTAAGGGGCAGTATGAACGTTGTTTTACCATACTACATAGAAATAAGCAAAAATGAACAGTAGACATATGCAGTTAATGTTTTAAGTTAATGTTTCAAGTAATATACTATACGGTTCTTATTCCACAGGGGAAGACGAGTGGGAAACAAGTCGTGTTATTGTTTAGAGAGGATTCTACAGTAAATAGTGCAGCTTTAATGTTATTTATCTTGTACATTGTGTTGCTCAGCCTGTTTAAAATGGTATGCCTTTGGTCAGGTCATCATGGAAAATGAGATTGGAGTCTCAACTGACTTAAATAACTGTAAAATAAATGTTTTAGTCAGCTATCCAACAAGTAAATTGTTAATCACTCACACTTTACATGCATGATGGATAGCAATTCTAACTGGAACAATTATTTCAATAATAGGTGCAAAAAGGTGCATAGTTGATCTTTTTTATTTTTCTTTGTAGCATAACATTTGTCAATAATTTAAACAATGTACATGCAAAATACATTACTTTAAACAAACATTTATGAAAATTACATAGCAATGGCATATGCTGAAATGATGTCTAATGGTCCATAATGCCTGCAATATAAGCCTTAAAGAATATCCTTAATTCCAAAATAAACAGTTTTATGTAAAAGGTTCTTTGTAGAATATATTGTCTTGAAAACCATTGTTCTCAAATAAAATAAAATCCTCAGATAGACAGATCTGAATTTAATCCCTCTGAAAAGAACCAGTTCAGAGACCTTTTATTAAAAGTGTACACATACAGTACCATATGGATATTTAGTGTGGGTAGTTGTGCATTTTGTAGTTTCTCCTTGCAATTGCAAATGCTCTACGAACACTTACACAAACTTAATACAAACAATCAAAGCTAGTAGATATACATAGTAACTTCCTCATCTGCACTTTGTTGCCATCTGTTCCACAGCGGATATCCACAGGGCACACTGACACATCAGGTGATCTTAGCAGCAATGTGACAGGAGGGAACCATTGCTCACAGAAGCTTACCTTCAAGGGCTTTTAGGACGATGGGAGGCACATTGATTTTCAAGTTGGTCAGCGGGCAGCAAAATGCTGTAAGTTGGTTTATCATGCTGTGCAGCTTTGGATGCTTATCACTAACAGTGACACTTGACATAACCTTTTGAATGAAGGGCAAGGTTTCAGACATTTCTGGATTTTTACATTTCACAATAGAGTGTTTCTGAGATGAATACTTCAATATATTTCCCTTATTCAAAACATACCCCTAGTTGATTCCTGTTTATACACTGCTCAAAAATATTAAGGGAACACATAAATCATACATAAGCAACTAAACATATTAAAGACAAAAATCTTTACTGTACATTAACTGGTCAATGGAAAACAAAAACAAGGAAACCAAGCAGTTATGGGCTGAAGTTCCAACTCATAATGTGACTCAGTAGTGTGTATGGCCCCCATGTGCATTTATGTATAGGGGATCTCCTCCCAGACCGGGATCAGGGCATCTGTGAGCACCTGAACAGTCTGTGGTGCAATTTGGTGGCGTTGTGTATTCCCTTAATAATTTTTTAAGTTCCCTTAATTTTTTGGAGCAGTGTATACACAAAATAATTCAAAACCTGACCACTGACTAATATGTTTGATGTTCAGGTTGATTAAATGATGTTTGTGGACCTTCATGTTCAAATAATGACACTGTTTCCATATAGGATTAAGAAAGACATTACTTGATAAAAAGCAAATATAAATCAGCACTAGTTTAAACCCTTTTGTAGATATCTAAAGTCTGCATGGTGCATTCTTTGGTGCAGTGGTCTGTCTCAATACCCTACAGAGCAAAAAAAGCTTTAGAAACATATAGGGGATATGGGGGAAATATCCTGAGCCCATTGGCTTTTTTCTTACCGTGTAATAAATGCGTATGTCAGGCAATAGGGAGAAAACAGCGTAAAATACATACTTACAATAATCACATTTGTAAACATACCACAGTTAATTAAATAATATTTATTTCTGATATAACCCAAGTATTTCTCAAATGCCATAACCACAGGGGCTGTATCTCTGACTTTCACACTTCCATTAAAAGTTTGTGACTTGTGCACAGTATGACGAATGTCCTTGGATTAAGCTTCATATCGACATAAGACCTCTAAAGTCAATGGAGTGTGATCATGTGTGACACAATGTTATCCATCCTGTTAACCCTAGACAAAGACTCAATTTGAGGCCGGACAAAGCCTCCAAAAATAATTATCAACAGCAGTCCTCAAACCAACCCCACACGGTGTAACATTAGTACATAAGAGATAACCACCGTTTCCCTCTTAACAGTTCCACTATTATATTTTATTATTTTGTTGTGGCTGTTTCCATCTCTTTTTGAAGTGTGTGTGACCAAAGTGTTGTGCTACTGTGCTGTTAAAACCTCAAAGGCAACATACTTCTCTCCACAGGACAAGTTCTTGATGTATTAAAGTAGCTGTGTAGTGTAACGAGAAATTTATTTTGAGGAAGAGTGGAAGTGTATTCGATGAAGAGGAGCGTCTACCACCAAGTAACCCAACACACGCTTGGGGATGTTAATCAGGGGTCCTGCATGACATCTGCTTCTCTTAAGATCTGGAACACCAGGTGTTGGCCACCACCCCCACCCTCCTGACCTCACTCTGAGCAAACTGGAATGTAACTAAATATTTGCACATTTGCCCTGTTCCCCATAAATAGGTGTGTTGTCTGAAATGCTTTATTATTCTGTATGGGTTATGGATCAAACCTTCCAAGAACATTGTAGAATTGTTTGTCCTTGTTGCATGTCTGACAAACACTGGCGGCAACACCCTGTCCATTCGGTAATGTTGCAGTGATTAAGTGGGACAGTTCCTGTCCATTTGTGTTCCTTGTGTTTGCCAAAGTAAAGTAATGCTAATTACTATTTTAGGGTGTGGTTTAGAAATGTCTGATTTTAGGAGAAATAGCCATATCTCTTCTTGGAGTATGTCATTGTTAAAGAGACCTCCCAACACGTTGTGTAGTAGTTGCATTTTGGAGTTTGTAGATACTTGTAAATATGTTCTGTATTGTAATGTGATCGCATTGTGTTTACAACGGATGGTTGGGAGAAGTTTCTCTTGGAGGATGTTTGGGTACCATTCTTTATTCATTTGTGTTCTTAGGCAGAATTGTGAGTGGCTGAGAAGCAACTCCACACTTGAATGGTCTCAGGATGTTTTACTGTTGGCATGACACAAGACTGATTGTAGCGCTCACCTTACTAATAAGTGTCACAGCCGTAGTGGGTGTCGGAACCAAAGGCATACATTTTTGCGGTGAAACAATTAATTTATTTGAACAAAAACAAAACAAAAACGAACTGTACACGGAAATAAAAGGGGGTTACAATAGAGCAAGAAGTAATGTATATGTGGCTAATGGACATGATTTTTCAGATGTGAAAAAAATACTCTCAAACTACACTGTAGGGCATTTAATGGGCCAAAGAAATATTAGTTGCTCTTTATGTGAAATGTGAAACAAAAGCATTGTGTTACATAATGCAACAGAATAAACAATCCTTTGGGGAATTATTTTTGGGGCTAGATAAAGATTTAAGAATTCAGTCCTATTTTCTACATTTGGTATACCAAGCTTTTTGTTTTATACATTTTAATAAGACAGTTCTATTTTCTGCTACTTTTTTTTATCCTCAGTCAGCAAGATCATCAATTCCAATCAGCTCACATTAAGTTCTGGTGGAAAATCTGAAGAGGATTTATAAAAATAAAAACCAACCATCTAATGTCGTAAATGTAGTGTCCTGAAAAAAACATTAAGGGTGTAATTGTTTTGCCTACCTTGACTTGACTGTGATTGACAGTGCAAGTCATATCCCTCCTGTGATTGCCATTGGCATCACATCCAGGGGCATTTGCCAGCACTCATCTGGGCCCATTGAGTCAGCTGATGAGATTGATTTATAACTTCATGTTTCTTCATTATAATCACATCAGCCCTGTCAACCTGGCTTCATTGCAAGATGCCCCACTAAGCAGACCGCATTGTGGGAAGGCTTAAAAGCATTCCCAAAACAGGAACATTAAAGCTTGTTGTTTTAGACTTTTAGGACCCATTAGGAGATGGGTGACCCATTAGGTGATTGACAGGTTGAATAAAAACTTTGTGGCAAGTGTGGAATATTTTAGTTACGATTAGCTGTTAGAAACAAACAGGGCCAGTGGAGCTGGGCTGTATATAAACTGTGTCCAGGTGAAAGTAATTCAGATCTTGTCTACTGTACTGTGGAGAACGATCTCCAGATAGCTATCTGTAATAAAGGTGTTTAGTTTGGAAAGACTTGGACCGCGTGGACATTCTCTGATTCGGACTCGGGGGAAGCTGATTTTAACTTCAACAACTTGGGGAGCTTGTCCGGGATCGGAGAGTGTTCATGCCAATTGACCGAACCAGAGCCTCCGGAAATTCCAGACGATTTTCAGCCGGCTAACTTAACAAGGTAAGCAGAGCCTGGTTTAAAACGAAATCTGCGTATTGGCTATAGTAAAATTTTGAAAATCATTTGTGAAAAGTACGAAGTGTGTAAAAGAAAGTTTCCAAACTAAAGGCCCGGAGTAGCGTCTCCGAAGCTAGGTATTGAGGTAAAGTCAAGACGGAGTGGCGACTCCGGACGACATTAAAGTTTAATGCTATATTAAAGTTTAATGCTATATTCAGGTTTGAGTCCTGGAATTTTTAAGAATATTAATGCTATATTTAGATTTGAGTCCTGGAATTTAGATTGCGGTGCGGCGACGCCGTTAGGAGGCGCTAGGTGCAAGTCCTGAGGAGTGTTGGGGAACCTCAAAAAACGATTTTTGGGGTTGGAGGCCCGTAGTGAATACGCTACAAATCACCAGTATAGCTTAAATATAGTTTTTTGGGGGTCGGATTCCCGGTGTGATTAAGCCCTAAACTTACCATGGTATAATTTTTCGGGGTTGGAGGCCCAAGGTAAAAACACTCTAAACGATGGACAAATATAATTGCGTTTAGTTTTTGGGGGATGGTGTCCCGGGGTGATTACGCTCGGAATTACCAATAGGTATCGTTGTTTGGGGTTGGAGACCCAAGGTGAAAACCCTCCAGACGATATTGTGTAATTGTATATTGTGGTATCTGTGCAGTGGATTGTGTGTCTTGTTTCAGTATGAGTGATTTGTTTGTGTAAGTGTCCTTTGGTTTGTCGCTTGTTGTTGTTCGTTGTATGTTGCTTTCGTGTTGTTGTTACTTGTTGGATATAAGGACTGTAGGAATAGTAGGTAAACTAAGATTGTGTGGGGTGTGTGGAAATAGGAACGCCTGTGGCGTGGTGAATTTTGGGTGCTGTTAGATAACAGATGCACGGCCGAGTAGACGGGTTGATGGTGAATGAACGAAATTGCGGGAGTTTGATGAAGGTACCAAATCAAATATCTTATGTGATGCATCAGAAATGGAAGTACTAGCGCCATTCTATTTTGCCGATTGCTACAAATATTTCTTAGGTCAAATTCATGAAGGCATCTCTTCCTGTATTGTGTATGTGCCTAACTGACCCTCCAGAAATGCAGTCGTATGCTTTCCTACCACAGACCATATAGACCTGTTCTGGCAAAACTCATAGACCCGTAAAGTTGTCTCGGATCTCTGCAGTACAGTCCTAAACTCCCAGTGGCTCCTGTGATACATAATAAGACATTATCAATTCACACACGAGTAATGGTGACCAGATCTGCAACGGATGTTGCCTTGATTATTTATGCACCAGGAATCCTATAAAACACTCAAATATTTGGAAACATTATCAGTACAAGAGTTTGTTCAAATTTACTCCCTGTACATATTCTTCACTTGGACCTCATGGTTTACAAATGTCTCTTTCGTCACTTCCTTCTGAGACAATCTGTCCATGAGCATCATAGTGTGATTCGAATGTCCATCATCTGATATGGAAATGACACATAGCACCTGATGGTGCCTTTCATCCTGTCCCCTAAAGCGGTTTCTTGGTCTTCTTTCTCTGTCTCCATGGTCTTAGAACATGTAGGAATTACTGGTTACTAGCACCATGATTCACTCCGCCCTTAGGTGACTTCAATTCACCTATTCTTTCGCCGAATCCTCTGATGCCGTCTCCGAGCCTTCTAGCAGTGCATGGCGTGGATCCAGGTTCCTCTCTCAGCTACTTCGTCAGCAGACAGTGTGTGATGTGTAGAACCTGGTATGGATTCAACCAGGATGGTCTGCTCCAGTCTTGTAGATGAGGCAGCTCACCCACTCCTCACTGCAGAGTAGACAGGGCAGCTCACAGCTGGGCCTCCTGTAGAATCTAGTAGTCTCCTCCATATAGGATCCGATGATCCATACCTGCCATGTCCTTCAAGCAGAACTCAAATTCTGGGCTTTAAACAATATCAGTCCTGGTCACTGACCGCTTCCAAGTGTCCAGTACCTATCAGTGAATCCTTTTCAAAAGATTAGTTGCTGATGCACAGTACACAGTAATCTTCCAAAAATGTTATGTTGGAACAGAGACATATCTAACAAAACACAACCAATGAATATCTTCTCTTTCTGCCTCAGTTGTTTCCAAAGGAACAGTTGTATAGAAAATACTAACACTTCAGACATTTTGTGCTGACAGTGTTGTAAAATAACAATATCACTATTTTTGACTGTATTTAAATTACCAACAAATTAAAACCTGCAAGAACAAAATTTTACTTATTACCGTTTCCATTACTCATCACCTCTGCAAACCTAGTTTGCTTACATTGAAGTAACAGTCCTACAAAATAATGCCTAAACAGTTCTCAGTTTATAATCTAACCAAATCGTTCTTAATTTATAATTGTATCTGATTATTTTATCTTAACACTTTAACCGAATTCCCCTCTATTTCAAACAATTGTTTATGTAGCTTATTTGAGCTCATAAACATTCCCATTATTTTGAATTAAACTAACATAACCCATTATTAAAACTATTTCTCAAAAAAGATGGTCTTAGTGTGAATTTCTTTATATCTTAACTAAAATCACACATCAAAGACTTGTCATCAATCATGACCCCTCCCCACCCTTTGTCCCAGAGCAGGCCCTAAAACAAAGTGGGAGGGACCCGATTTGAGAATGATCCATCTAATCTTGAGTTCCAAACATTCTACACATTAACTTCAGGAAAACAACAAAACCAGTTTTAATTACTTTCTGTTTGTACTGTTCAACTCTGGTCAGTACTAGACTAACTCCGTAAAGTAACAATTACAATTATCTTCCCAAAATCACTTTTTACAAAATAGTCTTCTGTTTCTTTTAGTTCACTCCTATCAATGCTCAAACAGGAACTAAAAACAGAATTTATAAAGCCAAATCAGAATTACAGTTTTTACAGTTTCACAGTTACAGTTTTACAGTTACTCACTTTTAGTCAAAATATAGCAACTCTGTACCCATGTAAGAAATAACATTCTACCTGCCCCCTTTCCATTCTCTAGTGTATGGGGTCAACATGATTAGTCCTTGTTATTATTCAATTATCTAAAACAGAACAGTATAATTCTAAAACTACTAGCCTCAGAACAATTTAGGTCTTACTTAGCTGGGCTAAATCAAAAACTGTACTCTACAATTACCATGTTACCAATTTAAACCAAATACTGTGAATATTACTAATGTTATCTTGCCATTAGTGACCAACACATGAGAGATAATACCAGGAAATACCCCAAAAGAAAATAAACAGTAATCAGACCCGAATCGAATATCCAAAGAATGCAGACCGGCCGCGTACACCAAATTAAGGGAAAAACAGAAAACTGAATATCACAGGCCGTAATTGTGACCGCCAGAAACGCAAAAGCAAAATAGAAATAAATGTTTCAGCCAACCAAATTAAATCAAAAGTTGTTACGGTTCGTAGAAGGACTGGATCAAAATGCAGGTAGGTTTGGTTCGATAGGTTTTTATTTCCTACGGTACTGGCTCTTGGCACAGTTCAATGTTCTTTCAAGGAAAGCAGGTTGGAGTAAATGTACTCGTAGCACCATCGTGCAGAACACATAACAATTTAGACAATAACGAACGCAGAGACAAGACACAGGAGGGATTAAATACACAGGCAACGAGCAACAGCTGCCGGGAATCAGGGAGGGATGCGTTCACAGGACATGGGAAACAAGACAAACAGGTACAGTGGTGCCTAGAAGGCCGGCGACGTCGAATGCCGGGGGGCTGCGCGACCAGGGGAGCGGCCACCGCTAGGTGGAGACGTGACAGAACTTGTTGTGGTAATATTAACAATTTGATGTATTAATTGATCATACACAGGCTTACATGTCAAACTGTTGTTGTATTAAGAGAGCAAAGGAATGTTGGGGTCATAAAGCTAGGACAGAGGATCTGGTTTGTGTTTGTTGGTGACACCTATCTCTATGCTAAATCCTGTAATCACACTGTGCCCATCTGTTCTCTTTATCACTGTTCTTGTTCATTGATCTATAGGAATTAGGCCATGAGGGGGTGATACTTCCACCCTGAGTAGGGGCTATTGGGGCACCTGGATAAACACAGGATAGGGGGAGAACAGATTGGGGTCAGGAAGGGAACATTGTACTGACACACCCATGGACTGGGATGTACCAAATGCATATGCAAATAACCTGAGTGTATAAGAATGTATGTAACTTTGGAATTGGCAGAGATGCTTCCCTGTCACTCTGGGTGATAGGGAACCAGACTCTCCTTGCAAGTAAATCTTTAATAAACTGTTAATTGTGC
>JACXGK010006616.1:0-28196 GCA_016801125.1 Novumbra hubbsi
CATACCCCAGATATACACACACAGGTGTGTACACATACCACAGATATACACACACAGGTGTGTACACATACCCCAGATATACACACACAGGTGTGTACACATACCCCAGATATACACACACAGGTGTGTACACATACCACAGATGGTATGGTGTGCTTGGATGTCTGTAGTGTTTATGAGTGAAAACATGAACATCTCAGCTAGCACCTCAGCTATCATGTTCCCACCTGTCACACACACTACTTAACCCCTCATTACTGATGTGTGTGTGAACCCATGCATCCTTGTTCAGTGCTGACATAATGTTAGGTGTTAGCATTCCCTTTGCCAATTAGTGGGATTTGTGTAGATGGTTTGCAAGACATAAGACGTTAGGTGACACGTCTATTTTGGTGTAGAAAATATATTTTTGCAGTCTTGCAGTTGCATGATGCCAAAACAATTAAAACAAAATGCTTTTAAGCAAAGTGCATTACATACATTAATGTCAGAGTCCCTGATCTATGGGATGAACCACTACAGAAAGAGACTATAACACTAATGGAAGATAATGGGACAATACTCCGTAGACAACGACTGACAGAGTACAGGGTGCAAAATAACTAGTCAAACAATGCTGATTGTGTTTCAGCTGAACACTCGCCCGGAGACCTTGTAGTTATTTACCTTGTATGTTCTGTAGGTTTTGTGGGGACACACTTTGTGGGAGGTAGTCGTTGTATTCAGAGGTTTGCTGCTTTCAAGCCCTGCTTTGGGCCAGTCGGAGTGAACCTGTTACATCGGTGCCATGACCTGGATTACTCATCTGGGCTCTGCCCTGCTGCTGGGTTGCCGGGGAGAAAGAGGGAGTCATAGCATGCTATTGCTTTTAGCAATTCAACTTGTTACGTCATCCCCTCGCATCTTATGATTATAAGGTCCCTAATGACGATTTTTAGGTCCCTAATATGCCAGGGCACCAAAGCAATCAGCCAATTGCAACATGGGCATTGCTCCGAAACCCAAAATGATATGTCTGTAAATAAGGAACACTATTGTTAAGCGAGACATAAGCAAATACTGTAGAAAAGCCACTTTCGCAGGAAGGTGATGATGATAACAAAAATCGACCAACAACCTGCACTGTTTTTATAAACCCAAGTAATTGTACCTAATTATTCCAGGAAACACTTAACGCATGAGTATACAGCTTAATGTTTCATCCTATATGTGTTTAAGATAAAGACGCACATGTTATGCTATGATTCCCACATATATGCTGGGAATATATTTCGACACTCGCTAGCTGAAATCTGACACTTCATTTGGGTAGTAGGTGTTTATTTGTAAATAAAATATATACATAGACATAAATGGCTTTAGTGCTTTTTCTTAGACTTTGAGGTGGTTAAGGCTTTCGCATGGTATAAGTCCAGCCCTGTTGCCTCTATACTTTTTTTATGTAAACCAGAATAAATAGTTTGCAGACACAGCATGGTGCCAGAACACAATGCCAATGAAACATCAGCCAACGGGCTAGAACAACAATATAAAAACTATTTAAAAATCTGTTTGTGCGTCTTAAGTCTGGCAATGCACAACCGTGCTGGGTAGTGAGTGAATGATTAGCATGGCTACATGCCAGATGGTCTATTCCACATAGCCTACAATTAGTTAGACAACTAACCTAATGCAAGAGAAATATTTTGATGGTAGAGAGAGCACAACACAGTGTTAAATGTAAACTAGGGCATAAAGTGATTTTCCCCACCTTGACTTCTTGATCGAACATCATATGCATTAAGTGCCTGACTGAGTTTCATTTCCTAAAGTTTGTTTACAAAGTAATGAGAGTGAGAACAAACAACTGCAAGATACATAGGATATATAAACAAGTCTGATATGTTTTTGCTTTACAAACGTTTAGACGAAATATTAACTATATTTGCTGTAAACTATACATCACTTTCAATAGGTGGAGACTTGGTTAGCTTGTTCTCAAGTTAGGAGAAAGCTATTTTCAGGAGGAGGTAGATATATATTTTTTCTTACAAAAAACCATTTTGACAATCAGTAATTCAACTTCAAAATGCCATTTGTTTTTTCTAACAACGGTAGTAGCAAAGCCTGTTGTGTAGCCGTAAAAGCACATTTATTTGTCCCAAGCAGTCCTTTGTAACTTTCATCTTTTCCCATTTTATTCTGTAATGTAAGAGACATTGAGAATGATTGCTTACCTATAGTTGTCTAGACAGGTTAATGACTAAATTTCAGTTTAGAAAACGACCCCGGTGTTTTAATTTGGAAGTTTAATGACGCGATATTGTAGGTTCATGATCTAACAGCAAAAAAAAACCCAAATGTACAGATGTGCAAGAAATGGTGTGTGTGTGTGAGAGAAATAACCTCTCATTTCACCAGATATTTTAATAGTACTGTTCAATACTATGCTGTTTAACAGCTGTGAATAATTTCTGAGGACACTCCCACTTTGCTATAGAAATGGGGAGACACACCCCCTTAACGATTTAGTGGGATGAGCACTTCAAAAACTACAATCATAAAAACTCCCCTGAGGCAAAATGTTTGTAATGGTATAATACCTACTTCCTTCCCTTCTCATCGAATTTCTTTAACAAACACAGGAGGGGAGATTCAAGCTTCTAGTAAGTGGTAGGGGTATATATTTGCTTAGCTGCTCTCTCTTCCGTCTCAATCCTATCGAGTATATGAAGACTGATGATGAGATGAAACCTAAACTTGTACATTTATTACGATGTACTTTTTATACAATAAAAGGCATGTGTCAATGTTTCTAATGAGCTGAGGTCCTTTAGGGTATTTTCTTCTCAACCTGGAGACTATTTTCTCAAAACTCTCCATCACCCAAAACCCCCAAAACCCACATTTACATTCACCTGCTTGCATTCTTCCATCCCTATCTTGCAAAAAAAAATATCAATCCACAAATTAATCTCTTGTCCTCACTTTCTTCATTCCTTCTTTCCCGTCGTTTACCTCTCTCTTTTTAGAGGTTACATTCTCCATTTCATCTTCTCTCTCCTTCACCGTTGTTACTTTTTTCACTCTTTTCCTCTCCTTTTACTACTTCCGTCTCTCCACCCCTCTCTCTCTAGAGGCTATTTCCTCCATCTTGTTCTCCCCCTACTCTCCTTACGACTCAAGTCACGAGTCATTAGAGAAGACTGACCTTCTGGGGGAAGGTCTGGGGTAAGCGGTGATAGAGTGTTCCATGCCCGTCGGGAAAGAGCAATGCTCTAGCACTGTAATATGTGTTGCTATAGTCCAGAACGCAGCCTAATGATCCCCTCCCTCCATGTACCATTAGCCTGAAATGACGATGGGGGGAGAATGCTGGTCCAAATAAAATGTCCACTTTCTCACTCCCAAACCACCCTTTCCCTCGTGACATACGAATGTGTGTGCTGTGTAAATGTGAATGTGTGTTTGTGAGCACCACTACCAACGACAACGAAGACACAAGCATCGTCAATTACCTCTTGGCCAAAATACTATAACGTGTTTTTGGTTCATGTGTTTGGAGGATTTATGAAGACAAAGCTCACAGTCGTGTGCTAAGAAGTGGGTCTGGTTTTAAACGCAGGCACTGGCTCCTGTTGATTGGCACTGCTCACCAGAGTACATGAGAAGCTTTAAATCACTTGACTTTGTTGGAGCTGCCCCAGAATCACCTAGCACCAGCAGCACAGGCCCTCTGGCTCTGATTAGGGCCCTCTTGTGTACTGTATGGACCTTATTTATACACTAAAGAGGGAGAAAGGTACACTAAAAAAGTTTCCTCTTTAAGTAGATTCAGCTCTGATAGTTTTGAAAATACACTACAGATCAAAAGTTTAGAGTCACTTAGAAATGTCCTTCTTTGGTCGTTGTCTATTAAGATAACTTCAAACTGATAATACAGAAATACAGTGAAGACAATGTTGATGTTGTATATGCCTATAGTAGCTGGAAACGGCAGATTGTTAATGAAATATTTACAAAAGCTTAGAGGACCGTTATCGCTTTGCAAAAAAGGCACTACCGTGTTTATTGCAGTATGGTTTGATTATTAGCATTTGCCACTTATCATTCTCTGCCCAGCATTTGCTCCTTGATGATGGGCCGACATGCTATTCAATCATTTTTTGGTATACGTTTTTCATGGTTCCCTTGATAATGTGCAGTCGACCTGGTCCAGAGGAGGATAAGCAGCCCCAGATCTGGACATTCCCACCACTATTTGACGGTTGGCAGAGTTTGTTTTGCGATAAGCACCATTGGGTTTTCACTAAACATGGCCGTTTTTATTGTGATCAATTTTGGACTCATCAAAACAGAGAATGGACTTTCAGAAATCTTCAGGTTTGTCCAGGTTGTCTATTGCAAAGTGAAGACGGGACGTTTGGTTTATTTTTAGACAACAGAGGCTACTTTCTATTAACCCTCTTATGAATTACGTTTTGATTCAGTGGTTTTCTTGTTATTGAAGCATGCATTGTAACTTGAGATGCAGCAAGGGAAACCTCACATATATCCAATTGTTATGTTTGGGTTGGTATTTAACTGATATATATTTTTTCTCTTATGGCACTTGGTGATATTTTGGAAGGACGTCCACTTTGGTGCTAAATTGCTATAATATTAAATGATTTCCATTTGTAAATGACTTACCTCAAACTAGACAGATGTAGCTCAAAAATGATCATGGTGGTTGTAAAGGCCTCCCAATACAGATGTGCTCTCACTACCCTTTTCCATATGTCCTCTCAGATCTCCTTCTCTCTCTGCATGGTGTTTTTCTTTTTACCTTTATGGGAAACATCAAACTGACCAGCTTTCTTGTTTCAATGTATTTGCCCAGCCCAAATGTATTCCTTGTAATCCCCCCTTTGATTTGTACATTTGGTACCCAATTATTTACCCACCTTCGCCTCACCTAATTCTTTCAACCAAAACAATTTGGGGTTCACTTATTTGTACATAATTACTCATTCCTTTTTAATTTAGTTTTTCTATTACGCACATGATTTCCTTTAAACCCACGTATGGTATTGGTAACTAAGGATCTGTTACGTCAGATCAAAAAATACTGTTTCAGATACAATTAAGATTTCGTGTAGAACATGATTTACACAAGGCGTTCACATATTTTTATGCAGCACTGGATATATTTATTGTGGGTTACTTCAAAAGTGAGATGATGCAGACACAAAATCATCTTTCTAAGGCAGAACTTTACAGAAAACATCAGTTCTTAGTACTGGAGTTCTGCTTATTGTCATTACGGAGACTGTTTATTGTCATTACTGAGACTACTTATTGTCATTACTTAGACTAATATCATTACCAAGACTATTTATTGTTATTGGCAATGGCCGTTTTACACACTGTGACCTTTGATCCCATGCCAGGTGATCTTTTCTGCAAGGTTTTTGAATAACTTATGTTTGGTTGTAAGATATTAAAGAAAGTGCCTTCCCCATTTTCAAGACCTTGGTGTGCTTTTACTCATTCAGCAAATAAACGGCTAAGCACAGGGGTGTGTAATGTTGTAAAACAAACGGTAAATCATTTAGCATGTTGCCTTGAGTTGGAAAATTGGACATGCACCAACAAAAGGCCAGTGAAGGCTTACGACTGCATTAGCTGTAGGAGTCAATTTTTCATGCAATCTCTCTTTCTTAGCACTTTACCTATTCATCTGGCCTACTCAGATGTTTCAGCAAGTGCAGCAAAATGCTTTTGTTACCAGCTCTAAAAGTAGAATGTCTAACTGAAATCACAATACACATCTTCAAAAAAGAGAATTATATTATTTGGTAATATTAAGTTATTAATAGTTTTGAAATGAGTTTCACTACCGGTAGTGACTGCCGCAGGAAAGAGTAATGACTGATCATAGTAGAGAGATTCAAAGATTGATTGGATCACCTGAACATTTAAATTACCCAGATTATAAATGGTGCTCTGAAATGTGTCTGGTACAGAACTGCTGTCTCACAACCAGATGTTTGCTCGGTACAAGCAACAAAGGGGTGTGCAAAACCTTTAACACTGCAACCAAAAAACATTAGTGCAAAAACCACATTTTGTGGTAAAAGGACAATGCAATTAAAAGAAGACAACCTACCTGTTTTTTTGCTTTGGCTCACAAGATGTTAGTGAATTCATTTATTCACATCTATGCATTTGTATAGATCCAGGTCTTGAAGTTTTAACATATTTTTGCATAAGAAAGTGTGTTGAAAGGAACATTGAATAGTCCCTTTTAGTCAGTTATTTCATGCGATTGTGTGGACATATACATGTGTTGATATAAAAGTTAGTCTGATGTCTCCAAATTTAATGGATGAAGAGTCACTTTACGTTTTAAAATTGGATTGTTATTGTTGTCACATTAGAAGCCTGTTGACATGTGAAGTCTAAATTTAACATTTAGAGTGAATGTGAAAGCCTGGCGCTAGCTACTTTCTTAACCTTTAACAAACTACCTCACACCTGGAAAAACCCGTTGGAGTGACTTTCAGCCCTTCTGTTGAGTAGAAGCACTGCATTTAGTACACAGCATAAATCAATGAACTGTTGGCCTGATAAACAGAGAGCAGAGCAGAAACCAGCAATCCTGTCTCGAGTGTCAGACCTGGTCTTCTCTCTCCTGTTTTTGTAAGCAGTCATTGATTGGGCTAGAATTCACCTGACATTCTCTCCGAGCATCGTGGTTCATGAGGCCTTCTATAGGAAGCACAGGTACACACACAGGTGTGCACAAGCTCACACATTTTCATACAGATGAATCCAGAAAGATGTAAGCACAAACAGACACACATGAGCAAAATGTGTAATTCACAGGTTTATGGAAGCTCCTGTGGCTCGTTGGCCTGGTCTTATTTGATCCTGCTTTATTGATTACCTCTCAGTCGATCAAGTTCTGTAGTATAAATATTTTACAAACTGCACACGATTGAGCTGCCGATGGAGTCATGCTTTATTTATGGCTTAGACATTTCAGATCAACATAACCACGCTGTGCGCTCAACCTCACTGAGGTTGAACGTATGATGTATGTATAATAAAACACGCATTTACATTTACATATTCTAATAGGGGCCATACATTTGTTTCTAATTCACGTTAACACTAGACCTAAAAACACCTAACCCTAACGATAACATTTACCAACCGTACCACCCAGGAATTAGGTTAATAAAAAAACAATTGGTAAACCCGAATTGAAGTTCAATTTGAATATAAATTGGTGCAACTATGTTGCTATGAACATATCTCCAGTGTTCCTTAATAACCCACTATTACATTGGTCAGTTTTGGGTTAAGGTTCAACATGACAGTACTTGCATTAGGGTTAAAAATGAGGTTAGGTTAGGGATCATGGTACTGTGAAAAATACTTTTTCACATACTGATCTTTTAATTAATCACAGACCCGTCAAATGTCAAGTACGGGAATCGCAGTACGTGTTGCCTCTTGGCTGTTAAATTCAATCTCACTGTAAATATGGTTACTAGCAGGTATATACATTGAAGGGCATGTCTACATATCACATATCACATTTCTACAAGAACCTGCCTATTGGTCAATGTAAACTGTTTGGCAGTGCATGACCCACTGAGAGAATCTGAACACAGATGTTTCTGTTGTTTTTGTTATATAGGCACTTTTCATTTACAATAAAATAAAGCATTGAGTTTAGGATTGAGTTTAGGATTAGACTGAAAGTTGAGGGGAAAGGCCACTAAAACACATGCAACCCCTGTCCAACAATCAGAATAAAAGTCAGTGGCGTTAACATCTGACCTCAACGCCCTAGCAAACAGATACTCTATTTAACTGTTATTAACTGCCGCTAGCAACTGGTTTCTGATGGTAGGTAAATGGCCCTTATATGGCAATCGGCATATGTTCCAAAATAGATACTTATGTACATAATTCCTGCCATGCTGCGTTGACATTCACCCAATAAAATATTGTTTGCAATGTCACCGTTCTTCTGTTTTGTTTGTCAATGTATGCACAAGTATACATGCATACGCACCCACACGGAATGCACTGTTTGTGGAAGCCTGTGTAATCACTGAACTTGTTGTACTTGTGAGTTTGACAGAATGGCTTTGAAATAAAAACAGAATAATGCTATTTAAGGCCGTCTTATACTTTGAAGTGTTTACACAATCCACCAATGGATTTGCAACTTCAAAGCTAGAATTTGAGCTTCTTTTATTAGACACAGATTCAAGTCCATTTCTCCTTGAGTTGGCCAAACAACGACTCCCCATACAGTATGTTCCTTCTCCAACCCCATGAAAGAGGCTTTGTCCTCTCTCAAAGACATATACTCTCAAAACCCAACAGCCTTCAGTAATGCTCCATTCAATTAACTTTGTATATAGCTAGGTTTGTTTGTTGTTTATTAAAGGGTGTGCATGTGAATGTATACTTGTATGTGTGTGTTTGTGTGTGTGTATATCAATGTAAATTGCCAACACAGTCAGGAATAGTATCCCCAGCATTTAAGTGTAGAGTAAATACATCGTCTAGGGGAAAATGCTCCCCGTTTCATGTCAACAGGTGGGTTTTCCAGCAGTACTAATCCTTATCCTTATTCATCCAAGATACTGTTGACTTTGTTGGAAACATTGTTAACCCTCTTCAGTATTTGGGACCCCAAAATCCGCCTGGCAGAACCTTGACCTTTTGACCTCTCAGGAGGTCATCCTTTGTTTTAGAATGATGTCCTTTACATTTTGGACTCTGAAAACCCATAACTTGAAGAAGGATGAATAGTTAACATTGTTTGAGAAGACTTAATGAGTTTATTAGTAACAATGTGTGAAGAGAATACAAAAAAAACGTATGTTGACATGTAGTTGCTTTTATTGAGAAGCTCGTATTCTCCAATAGGTCAGGCTGATTATGTCACATATGGACATCCCCAGGGATTCAGAACCACAGAAAAAATGTATTGTATGAACATGTTATATAATATACAAGTAATCTGCATTATTGCTTCCGAAAATTGTACAATATCAACCAAAATGGGTAATTTTTGATCCCTAAATCAGTGTGATGGATCATTTAATTCTAAAATGTAAAATGAGATTAAATCTGAATATATCAGATTAACCCCTGAAAAATGTATGTACGTTTTTTCAATGCAATCATGAAAAACAGTGTTTTTGTGGTCGAGATTTGGAAGGTTTATGCTTTACAGAAATACAAAAACGTGTCATTCTTCGCCGCTGACTGTCCCCTACATCGTGAAAAAATCTGTAGGCTTCTATATTTTATAATTCCGGAGATATAAATAGAAATGCAACAGGTGCGCATTTCGACGCAAAATTGCCTCTAAGAGATTTCAGTCAAGATATGGAAGGCTTCTACTTTGCAGAAATACACAGACGACTTGTCATTCTTTGCAGCTGACTGTCCCCTACAACATGTAAAGAACCTTAGGCCTCTATCTTTAACATTTCCGGAGATATGAATCGAAATGTAACAGGTGCGATTTCTTTTTTTTTTTAAATACACATACGACAAGTCATTCTTTTCGGAAGACTGTCCTCTACAACGCGAGAAAACGTAGGCTTATATCTTTAAGCAATCTGGAGATATGAATAGAAATGTAGTCGCAATTATTTTGACGCGTCAACTGACTTAGAAGGGTTTTAATCATTGGGGTGAAATAGAATTAAACATCTAGTCTTACTCATCAGATCTGAGATTCTGATTAAACAATGCCTCGTAAATAAATAAAACAGAATTCTGTCCCCTTCTATATTTCTAAGTATTGAAATTAAGGCAGTAGACATTTCATATCCACAGGGAGATGTAGAGAAATTAACTTTACAGTGAAATCATAGGAATACCTTTAGTGAAGGTAGCAACAAAGAGAGAAAGATTAGTCAAAATAAGTTTTACTCTTCATCATTTGAACTTTGTCAAACCAATGACAATCAAATAACGCAGCTACAAAAGTCGTTTTGCTCACTCCTCTACATCCACCTTATTTAATGGTCTGCATATGTCGTCTTTCATGAGCCACATGACAAACTTCACTACATCCAAGAGAAAGAATAGGTTCTCTGTCATGCAGAGTGGACGCCAGTGAAATTATTGTTCATTTCTGAACATGGTCATGGGGGCTTGGCTCTGCAGGGGTTTGTTAGCGATAACATCAGTAAATAGAAAAATCCTCGCAGGAAAACGCTAAGCTCTCACTCGGAGAGCTAACATACACTGCCTCCGTGCCGCCATAGCATGATAATAAAATTGAGACGGTCACAGATTAGTGTTTATTTCAAGATGGAGAGAGAGGGGGGAAGAGAGAAAATATGGAGAAGAGAGGGTGGCACAGAGGAACACTTTTATTTTTGCTCCTTCTGTGCTGCTTCTATCCCCTCAAGAAAACTGTCCATGAATTTCATGGCAGATTATTGTCTGTCTAGCTCAGTGTAAGCTGTGTTTGTCAGCCTATTCAACATAGCATTATTGCTTCTTTTTAGGGCAGAGATGGGGTTTTATGGTTAGTCTGTTCCAATCCCGACATCCAAGACTCTTTAATTCGACTCACCAAGCTTTCTTAGAAAAACACATACAGAGATTAAGACCCATGTAAGGCTGAAGATCTCTCATTAAGATGCAGGAAGTATTGAGTTTGTCCGTGTAATGCTAATCATACTTAAAAGTAGTACTTTTCCCTCGCTGTACTGCCGAGTTGGTAGGGAGCGAGGGGGGCTTAGAGGGATTTTCAGATGTAGTGTGCTATCGCTAGATGTCTGCATCATCTGTCTCTCCAGATGTGAAGGCCAGCAAATCGGTTACTGAAGTGTGAACTTCCTGCACTTCCACATCTAGGGCTCTCACGGGATTGGCTTGAGATAGCACCTTGAAATAAAGACCTAGTTGCATGAAATGCATGCCAACATTTACACTTTAGCAAAAAGTTAACTAATTAGCTTGACTTTTGAATGTCAAGGGACAGTGATGGATAACGTGTCTATTTATGTGGTCAGCCCAAATCAAGTAACTAAAGAAGTAGCCAGATGCTAGAGACTCAGTGAGAAGCCAGGGAAGCTCAGGAAATATTTGGCACGGTGTCTTTGATTTAAAAATCATTTCCCACCTCCCCTTTCACTGTGCTTGGCATATACTGTTAAATGGAATAAAACCTTCATTTTATTTCAGCCACCAAATGGGCTTCAAACCTTATGTACTCCTTGTCAATGCCTTCAGTGTTCCAGCTATAGCTTGTGAGAGTGAGCATTGCACAGTATTAAACCAGGGTCTTTGAACATTGGGCGGGCATTAGGCATTCCTTGGGCCATGCTAACACCATCAAATGCATCATTTGCTACATGTCTGGAATTCTATAACTTTACATTATATGAACATACTTGCAGTCAGCTGCTTGCCTGAATTCCACAGCTGCATTGCCTTTCGCCCCAGACCACCAGGGTCAATATACACAATCAATCAATGTTCATGTTATCCCTGAGGACAGCATCAACAGTTGCCATTGGTGTTGTCTGGGTTAATAAAAGATTCAATGTCAATTGATTATCACATTAACTTTTTTACCTCACCGGAGGTAAGCTGAGGGATTTAGCATGTTATGGTTTTGTAGTTTATGACAACTATTTCACATAAATCTGGCGCCTCGTTGATCACTGTGCTGACTCCACTTAGCTTCAATCCCATCAACACATTTACTTTAATCTCCAACTATTCCTCAATTCTAGCATAACCTTCAATCAGAATCTACTCATCATTCTCACATTGGACGGATTTAGGTTTCTTAGGTATCTTAGTGTTAGTGGTTAGGTAGCTTTTGTTCAAGACCCATATTACCAGAAATCAACAATTGGAATCGCATTGTTTCACCCATGACACAAAACTTAACTTGAGTTATGCTACCAGCCTCTGGTGGTCAGTTGGAGGGTTGCCTCTAATAGCCACTTCAGTAAATGTGGCTTTCCACAGCAGTTTGTCCTGGGCACCCCCAGTCACCACCGTTATGCCCCAACACTGGCCTTGGCTGCATACAGAACGTCAGTCCCGTTAGTACCAGGTTATGACGTGGATAGAGAAACGACGGCACACACAAATGCACGCTGAAATAAGGGGTTAATCATCATGTAACTGCCGCAGGTGGGTGAACGTGTTTGAGGTAAACCTGTTTGTGTAGCATGCTGACTTAACCAGCCACCCGCGTGCATGATGTTTGTGTCTGTGGCTCCTAAGTGTTTTTCGAGAGTGTTTTGTGTGTGATAAAATTGTCAATTTCAGCCAAAACACAACAGCTTAAGCCAGGCTTGGTCTGTATTTTATAGAACATTGTCTGGCAGGGCTGGGTTTGGGCTTGACAAAATGTAAATGTAAAACAAAAAATCACTTGTGTGACTGCCGTGCTCTCTCCTGCTTTCCTCTTTCCGGTCAGATACAATGAGAGGAGTCAGCATGGTGCTGAAGCTCATTTGAGATTACCAATGCAAAAAACCTTTCACCAAACAAAGGTTCAGGTACCTTGCTGGGTTAGCCATAGTGGACTTGCTAACAACTAGGAGGGAAGTGGATAACAGGAAGTATTTGTCAAAAATACATTCAGGTAAACATCTGTGGTCAGGGGAAATTGTTCATGAACATTTATTTTGAAAGATTCAAATGATGCTACAAGGTTGCACCCCTTTATGCATTCTGTTACATATTCTGACAATTCTGTGTATTTGTCGATTGATTTAGCAAGCTTCAGTGACAGAGAGTTACATCATGGCAGCTAAAAAGTTCCTCCTACTCTGGTGTAGCTATTGTATTCAGAAGCAGATTTTTTTAGGAAAGCAGGCAATCCAATCCGGTTTATCCGCTAAAATGTGGAAATCAGATTACAGATGATATTGTAAAAACAAATATTTGCTTTTTGGGCTATTTAAATTAAAAAAGGATGGTGATAAAATGTAATGATGACACCTCGCAAACGTAATCTGGATTCTAACAGGCCCAGTTTATGATATTACTGATAATATAATTTGACTCAGATTGCTCCAGCTCAGTTTGTATCCTATACTCATTAGTGTTTTCATTATTTCCAATATCATTTTGTTGTTTGAAGCTTGTGGCTCAAGATCGGAAGTAAAACACTCAAGCATGGGTGTTTGCAGGGGAGGAGGGACCATTGTTTCAATTGACTTATGGTGCTGCCCCTTGTTGATATTCTAGATGACACGAGTCATGTTGCACGTCTTAGGAAACAAACCGGGAAGAAATCTAGTAATGAAGAGTTCAATGTTATGTGGTTTAATTTGTGTTTTTTGTTACACATGTTGTGTAAATTACCAAGAGGAATCCAGACACAAAGTATTCCCTCTACATTCCTAGGAATGGAGTTAATGCAAATATCAAAATCTTATTCCACACATGCTGGTTTTTCTTCCACTATGTTTCCTCAAGTGTTACTTTTCTGAATTCCTAATTGTGACATAAAATGAGGATTCGGGAATCACAAATGCTTTCCTAAAAAACAATCTACATAACTGGTGAAGCAGTTTGGGTGAATTGCCTTTACATATGGACTTCTGAATAACTATTATCTTATTGTCACTCAAGCCCCATTTCCTCACCTGTGACTTATATACGTACTATATATCTCCCATCACCGTACTGAAGTCACATCCGAGCCACATGTTTCCCACTGCACTGAGCTTGAACCCCATTAAAATGGTGTTAGAAACGTAATTAGACTTTAGGCATCACTAAGCATCAGCTCAGAGGTAATTCATTCCTTTCCTACATCCTTCTTCCTCCCTTGTGATTGCTTGAAAAGCGCTAAGGGAAGAAAGGGCTAAGGGAAGAAGATGCAATTTCCTAAGATTCAGGAAAATGTAATGTATATTAAGCATTTAGCAGAAAATACAAACATCCTTACACTCTGGCATTAAATAGGCTTAGGTTTCTGTAATGGGGTATACATTACATAAAATAGCTATTACTCTCTGATGTTCTACAGACGTCTGACCTAAAAGGAGAAATGTGTGGATACGTATACCGTAAATGCAGCTCAGTGGCAGTTTTACCACTTTCTTTCGTGATGGAGCATAATATTATATAAGTATATCACATTTCGCAGTCAATCATTTAAAACATTTGAAACAATCTGACAATATGAATATAACAGTGGCAGCCTGTTGACTGATGGCTGCGTGTTCATCAGCTCTAAGTTAGTTAATAAGATTAACCAGTGTCAGGTATAAGCGCCTGTAGAAAAGACAAGTGGAATAAAGTAAATTGATGAAAATGCAACCTACACCCATTAATGACAGAGCATGTCTCACATTTTTAATCTGTAATTAGTATGCATATGGGTGATCAGTAGAAGGTTAAAGAATACAAAATTCAGTTTTTTAAGAATGAAATACCAAATGATGAATTAAAACTAATGATGATCAAATGTTAGATTAGCCTGTATCTGTCAATGTTGGCATACGTGCATATTCACCTCACTACCTTTGAAATAGATGCCCGTGGATCAAGTCCATGGATCTAATTATACCAACACGGGTGGTGTAACACTGGATAAATGGAGACAAACCAAGGGAATTGTGTGGCAACCAGTGTAGGAAAGCCTGTGATAAAACATGGCTGATTATCTGTGAGTTTAGGATGTTTTGTGTAATGCAAGTTTCAAGCCACTCCAACCTTAAGTCGCATTTCTCCTTGAGAATATTTGGCTGCATTTCCAAAGTGGATTTTCTGTTTGTGAACTAATTGCCCCTTGACTAATTGCTTTCAAAATATATTTAGAAATTGCAGGAGAAAGGTTTGACCCACGTTTATAAAAGCAATACTATTGACGCCAATTTAACACACTGGACTGGCAACTACACCACATACTTAATTATTAAATTCATATTATATAAAAATGGTGCTGGAACTGGAAGGATGTTTTCTACTGCCAGAATATACTAGAGTTTTAGTGGGATTTCTTTGTTGCTATGATGGCACAAGATAGCCTGCGTTTCTATTACTGCAGACATGTTATATAATGTGCAGTGATTCAGGGAAATGAGGATCATTCCGAATTTTGTTGCAGAAATTGTTTCCTTGCGAATTAACTGAACTTGTAACTCAAGTAAACTTGATCCAGGTGGGTGAGGTTCCTTTCATCTCTAGAGCCCTAATATATCTTCAACCCAACTCTTATTCCGTAAAGTAGTTCCCAAAGGTCCAATATTAAGTCCTTTGCTTTTCACTCAGTATATCACTGACACATTTAACTCTGTGAGTCACAGTTCATTTTTGTGCTGATGACCCTGTACTACACACAGCTGCTCACTCTCATGGCTGCACAACCATTTGCAAACATGCAATGTCCATGTCAACTTGTGTATCATGCATACTTCGCAAACAGTATTGAAATCTCCAGATTCAGGGTATTACGCATCTTGCATAAAACACATGTACGTCAATTAGCTGTGACTCCCTGACTTTCAGAAGGGCCAGACATTGTTTGGTGTTGGAAACACAGCGGTTACATGATGCACACTCAATGTTGGCTGTGTTCAGAAACCACATACTGCACTCATTTAGTGTCATATCAGTAAACTGAGTGGTTACTTATTGAAGGATGGTCCTGATAGTTGACTCTCTTTCTGCTACATGGCTGACCAGTACTTAACCCCATTTACTTACCCTTGCTTTAATTAACATTGCTCTAAATGTGAGGGATATATGCTGGTAACTAGGAAACCAGGAAATAAAAGAAAAAAAGATAACTAGGTAAGATTGTGGTTATTACAAATACATATTTGGTATGCAGGCCAAATCTGGAAAGTTCCAGGAAACAACTGTGAAACTAGATGGCAACAACCAATAAGAGAGTATAGTAAGTAGCCATAGGTGGTTAGTAAGTACTCACTTGAAGTGAATCATTTCATTGGTTATGTAGTAATGTAGCCTAGCTCTTTTTCCCACAGCAAATTATTCTATGAAGTGAATGAAAGGGCATCAACACCACAACAAAACCTTTTTCTTGCATCCACGCTAGCAACTCTGCTCAAATGAGCTGAAACATGAGAAGTCAGTTTAAGCACTGTTACTTCTGAAATTATTCAATATATTTCAGTAAAAAAACAAACCGGGCATGGTGCATGGTTAGTGAATTCTTTAGTTTCCACAGGCTGTCTAGAGATATTAGTCCGAAAATGTTTTGACAAATCCACCAGTACAACATGATCTTCCATACACCATGTAAGCATTCTTTAAAATGTAGGCCTTTGTTTCGGGCTAAATATTTAAGTAAATTGGTACATAAACTTGCTTTGATTTTAAACCAGCTAGAAAACTTTAGTAACACTGACTTCATGAACAAAAACGAATAACTGAACTAAAATAATGTTTATTCTCATACCCTCTGCTAAATGGTCTTTCCTGCCCTGAACATTTGTGGTATGTGTATTTGACTATTACATTTTCTCAGAAGTTGCATCCATTTATAAGAATGTTAAAGTGGGAATGGCTAAATTGCATCAAATAGCTGTGCAATAATTTGTTGTTGCTTACATAAAAACACATTTGGAGTTGATGACAAGAACTTGCTTTTCCACTTGAGGGCTCAAGACTAAACTGAGCATGTGCACTCTGATTAAACCTCACTTATGATTGGAGGAATTGCAAGTGTTACTATACCTTGTTACAATCATCCGGTCTCCCCTTCCCGTAAACCATATATTTTATAATTTAGTTTTTTTATTATATATATATATATATTTATTTTTAATTTTCATTCTAGTTGAATTATAATTGTCATTAAATTTCTGGGATTCCTTAAATACGGGCCCACTTATTGTAATATTACAATTAAACTGTATTCAATCCATCCTGCAATATATATAAGTAGGATTTTGGTAACAAAAATGTAATCAAAATACTGTGCATCAACATATTCATTTAATTTTTCTGTGCACCAAACATAACCTGCTCAAAACTGCCATAAACCATTGCTCAGTGTGGGGTGTGTGTGTGCATGCATGTAGAGAGTTAAGTTCTTTCTGAGAATACAGGGGTCCAGATATAGCTAGTGTGTGTGTGTGTGTGTGTGCCTTGAAGGTTATCTGTGTGTCTGCATCATCTGTCATGTTGCTCCTGGCTAGCTTCCTGTGCACCCTCTATTTTCTCCCTCCCCACTGGTCCTTGCTGCCTGCCCGTGAAATGTCATTGACGTTATCGACAGCTTACCTTTTGGCCTAACTGAGAAGGCCGGCGAAAATATTCACACTCATCAAATATTCTAGAGCTTATTAGGTTATTATTTATCATATTTGGTTTGGGGACAACATTGTTTTTCTGCTTCCCATGCATTTTCCTAACCTTAGGGCTCCTATGTTCCCTTTGTTGGTTTTATTTGTCATTCCCCTTAAAGGAGATGTGACTGCCCAAACATGTCCTCTATATAGGCCACAGTAGTTTCGGACTAGTACAAAGTCGAGTAGCTTGGGACGACAATGCAGTATCACAGAATGTGAGTGATTGAATTATGACTGACTGTATAACTGAGTGTCCTATCCTCTTCCCTCACCTCAACTTTCCTGGGTTGCTCTGGACTGAAAGAAAGGCTCCTGTATAGATACTTAAAGATACATAATAAATGCCAGTATGGACTTGAAGTCAGAAAATGTTTGGCACACCTCATATGCATGAATTGACTTGCTAGTGATCTGAACATGCAAAAACATGGAAGTCGCCCAAAAGGTAATGTACAGTTCTTAAAAAACAAATCACTGCCACAAGAGTGATTGGCCACGCCTCAGAGTCTGGCTCCTCACTAGGTTTGTTTCCTAAGTTTGGATCCTGCTAGGGAGGTTTTCCTTCCTACTTGCCGTTTTCCTTGCCTACAATGAATTCTATTGTAGCTTGCTCTTTGTGGGTTCAAGCTGGTTGTCAATCTGTAAAAGCACATATTGACAACCGCTAATTAATTTGTGATTGCAGGCTAGAGAAGATGGCAACATACATTTATTCAAATAGCCATCTTATTATTAAGTTATTCCTTTTTAAAAATTGTGTACTTATATGTACTGTATAGAAGGGTGGAGACTCAATCATGACTATGCTATTCTCAATCAACCAACTAGCAATCACAGGCTTTATTATTATTTTGCACACATGGGTAAATAATCACAAGTAAAAATGAGATAGTTTAGGCTATGTAATTGCATCCTTCTTTGGCAACAGTGGGATTTTTAGCAAGCCGTGCTGATTAGAATTGTGAATATTGAATTACGAGCTGCTTAGCAAGTACAAAATCAGTTTGTTGTTGTCAAACCAGATGTCAATACAGCAGGTATTTGTTAATAAGAGTATTTTATTCCTGTTTAAACTTTTTTTGCTGGTTTGGGTCATTGTCCTTGAAAAACCGAAATAGGTTGGAGGTCATTGTTGGATTGTGCAGTAAAATTGCAGTGTTAAAGGAACTCTCCTAACTGTGCAAAGTCAGAGTCACCAAGAAGGCCCCGTCAATCCATGCTGACCCTAGTCACCCCCTGTTCAGGTTGTACCCATCTGGTTTCAGATGAAACGTATCAAGATGCAGGACCATCAGATCCCTACTGCTTTTGACCTTCACAATTACATCAGTTCATTCTAGCATTTTTATGTGTGAGTTGTTGTGTGGTGTTTAGGGAATTCATTGTTTTCATTGTATTGATGGTTGAATGTTCCGCTGGCTGTGCAAAACAATTGCCCCTCTGGGATAATAACGATTAATGACTTACTAACATACTGTATGTGAGCTTTACAGATCAGTATGAGGGTTAATAGTGGGTCAAGTTCATTTTATTTATATTCCTACATTAGACTACATGATTTGCTACCACAGATGAATCACACCCAGAAGATTTGTAGTTATTTTCCCAAATCATCATTTGAATTCAGTCAGTGGAAGAATCCAGTCTGACATAAATCCATGTTGCAGATAATAAGATATAATTACCTTTCATAGAAATCAGGAAAACATTTGCCTCTAAGTAGTTTTTTATCACATTAATTCTACACGTATAGAAGGTATTGAGGGTAACTCTTCTAGAGTTAGAAATTTCTTTACTCTGTCCACTTGAGGAAACACATTCCTTAGGTCTTAATGTATTACAAAGGTTTTAGAGTGCACTTTGTGAGCCACAGTGAATTAAACAGATTAGATACCAACCCAAAACTGCCACTATTCCCCAGCATTCCTCCCCAAACGAGAAGGATAGAGAGACGAAAAAAAGAGAAACACAGGGAAGTGTCATCTTAGACAAATGAGAGATCTCTCTCAGCAGCAAACCCAGGGGTTACTGTGTGACTCTTCCTCACTTGCAGTGTCTGTCCCAGGGAAGACATTTATCCGATGTTGGCTGAGGCGATGGGTTGTGACACAGGTCTCAATCCGCGGCCCAGAGAGAACAAAGGTGACAAGGTAGGGGGCTGAATGGGGTGAGGTGTAATCTGTGGAAGGAGAAGGCTCTGCAGTAACTTGGTGGGTTGATGGATGGAGGGAATTGCTGGTATAGTCAGTTTTTATCTGCAGTAACTTGGTGAGTTGATGAATGGGGGGATTGCTGGTATAGTCAGTGTGTGTCTGCAATAACTTGGTGGGTTGTTGAATGGGGGGATTGCTGGTATAGTCAGTTTGTATCTGCAGTAACTTGGTGAGTTGATGAATGGGGGATTGCTGGTATAGTCAGTTTGTATCTGCAGTAACTTGGTGAGTTGATGAATGGGGGATTGCTGGTATAGTCAGTGTGTGTCTGCAATAACTCGGTGGGTTGATGAATGGGGGGATTGCTGGTATAGTCAGTGTGTATCTGCAGTAACTGGGTGGGTTGATGGATTGTGGGGATTGCTGGTATAGTCAGTGTGTATCTGCAGTAACTTGGTGGGTTAATGGATGGGGGGGATTGCTGGTATAGTCAGTGTGTATCTGCAGTAACTGGGTGGGTTGATGGATTGTGGGGATTGCTGGTATAGTCAGTGTGTATCTGCAGTAACTTGGTGGGTTAATGGATGGGGGGGATTGCTGGTATAGTCAGTGTGTATCTGCAGTAGACACTGAATCTAACAACCACGGAAAATAAATATGATTATTCACAACAGCAGGCACAATATGACAATGACTAGTCATTGACTAGCATACTGAAAATACTATGAACAAGATTGTTCATTGGTTAGCATACTACAAAGATTTAGGACCAAATTGGTCACTGGCAGGCATACTTAAAACAATAAGAACAATATAGTCATTGGCTGGCATACTGAAAACAGTAAGAACAGGACTGGTCATTGGCTGGCATACTAACATCACTAAGAACAAGATGGGTCATTGGCTGGCATACTAACAACACTAAGAACAAGATGGGTCATTGGCTGGCATACTAACAACACTAAGAACAACATTGGTCATTGGCTGGCATACTAACAACACTAAGAACAAGATTGATCATTGGCTGGCAAACTAACAATACTAAGTACAAGATTGGTCATTGGCTGGCATACTAACAACACTAAGAACAAGATTGGTCATTGGCTGGCATACTAACAACACTAAGAACATGATTGGTCATTGGCTGGCATACCCGGTTGTGATGGTTGGTACACAAGCTGGCCCGTCCTTTTGTTGTCTTATGCTTTTCAGTTCTTGTTTGTCTGTTTCTAGGTTCATTGTGTTTCTTGGTTTCTATGCTCAGTTTGCTTCCCCTTGGTTTATTGGTTTCACCTGTTCCTTGTTAACCCCTTTTTTAGTCCCTATTGAGGTTTGGTCCAACATTGAGGTGCCAAGACAAAGAGCGTTTGCCTTGACTGAGCGGGAGCAGCCCACCTGTGAGGGTTGCGTGGCCAGTAGACAGGAAGTGGCAGGTGTGCACAGGAGGGGTTGTAGTGTTTATGCACAGCCTGCAGGTAGAAACGATGTCTAAGAGGTTATGGTCAAGTGCCTTGCCTTCATGTTGGCCTTGAGCAGGTGTAACATGTGCTCATCTGCATTCAGGTGGGGAGAGTGAGTTGGCTATTCAAGAGCATTTTACCTTTTGGCTCTGTTCAACTCCTTGGTTGCTTTAGCAGTTTGAGATCCCTGGCCTACAGTAGTGTGAAATGCCATCCAATCACCTTAGAGGCATTTGATTAGATCACGGACACAATGTTTCTGTGCCTTATCCCGCTGCTGCTGTTAGCAATCACATGATCAACGAAGATCATGCCAGTGGCAGCCAAACATCCGCCATGCCCAAACCATAACATTACCTCCACCGATGAGGTGGTATGGTTTGGCTCGTGGCTTTCTCCACACCTCTCTTTCCCTCACTCTGGTCCTGGTTCATCTTGAACTTGTCTGTTCTATAAAACTGTGTTCAAGTACTCTACAAGTTGTTTATGTACTATTATGTGGCTATTCTCATCTTGGTGCTTATGAGTGTCACTTCTGGTAAAACCAGAGTTTATGTGGGTGTAGCGTGGACTTATGTGTTTTTGGTCGTCCACTACAGTGGCTTTACGCGGTCTATCACGTAACTTGTAACAGGCACATGCACAGGCAGGGCCGATCCTCGACAACAGAATTGTTATGAGGTCGTCAATTGTTATTGTGTTTGTGGGAAACATATTATGTTATGAATACATTAAAAGCTGCAGATTTGTATTATGTTTGTGATTTATTACGTTTTTTGTGGGATTTTGTGGGATTTGTGTATCTAACAGTGTCCTTTCAGGGTTTGGCCCGCAGCCCCTCTAGAGGTCAGTACACGGGTTGGATTTGCAATTGCTGTTTTTTGGTTCATAACAATATACCGAAGAATTGATTATGACACTCTCAATGTTTTGTCTTGTTTGTGAGCGATTCATTTCAATTTATCGGATTCCTGAGGGCCTGCTTTATTGACACGTTGATCCACATGTTAAAACAGCAAGCCTCCAAATGCAAATGCCACATCTAGAATCACCTCCAGACATTTTGTTAACGTGTGCATGTGTACAAACTAACAATGCATCAACACACATCTGACCAAGGAACAGCTAAACAGTCAAATGTCTGATTAACTTTGGTCCTCCTAAATTTAGAGACTATTTTCAAATTGGGCTGTAATTCATATAGGGTTCTGGGTTTATGGATGTAAATACCCTGAAATCAAAGCTGACAGCTTGCACTTTAAAGGGCCTGTAAACTTGACAAAATGTTCTGCCTCTGTGGGTATTTTAGCTGAGGCTACGAGCATGCACTTAATCTTCATTAATATGAATTGCACTTCAATATCACACACAAACAATCGCACATGGCATCTGCCAAAAACAGAAACTGCAGTGAATCCAAGTGCAGTGCAAAACAAAGCACAAGGTTAAGTAGGTTTTTCCCAGAGCAGGTAAAAACTATCCAATCGAACAATGTGTGTTACTAAAAACTGCTCAAACAACTAGGGTAAATCGAACTAATACTTGTTTGATTCTGATCAATATTTATAAAATTGCCTGGAAAGAAATGTTCGTTCCATACTTGACTTGCTGACAGCTCTCCACAAAGTTGTCAATTTCTGTATGATTCATGGCCTTTTTGAGACAATGAAACAGTGCTGTTGGCTGTAGATAAAATTAGCATTTGGAGTAGAATTCAATGGGCATAATGTTTTAATTAATAAACACATTCCACGTTTACAGGTGCATGTTTCAATCCCACCAACAAAATCCTTAAAATTGACTCTCTGCATTGGTAAGTGACAGATTTTCAGGACCGTTTAACCTCTTCATCTTCATTTATTTTCGATTGAACGAAGGTGCAGCTCATATTTCATTAATCAAGCTGTAGTCAATAATAATATATTACATTATATGATATAATATTTTTACATTACTGCAGCAAATTTGGAAAGTGAAACCCATCACAAGCTTCAGGGAAAAGTTTCTGCATGTTGTTTCAGGGATCCATTTTGCAATGCGGCACCCCCATAGTGTGTGTATATACATGGATCAAATGGCCTTGAGATGTGTTAATCAGAGCTCCCTTATTGACTCGGTTCTGACTAGTAATATCCCAGGGAGGGTAGACTTGGGAGTCTTCTTTGGTACTATCAACCCGGGGCAAATCAACGCATTTTATTAATCACCCTCACTTGAAGTCACTTTCCTCAATTTATAAAATTATAATGATATCCCCCTAATATGGACATTGGAGACATAGAACGTATGACAGGATGTGGCAATAAAAGTGCTAATGAATGCAATGTGGTAAGGTTCAAATATCTTCGAAAAGGAAGTAGCATTTAACAACCACTTAACATAGAAGACAATACGTGTAACGATTCCAAATTACTCCTGAATTTTTATCATCACAGAAATGTTTTGATAATGTTCACATTTTCCCAATTGTTTTTCAAGATATTTTGCCAAATTTCTAATATGGGCAAGGAAAGTATTCAACATGATCAAAACGCATAGATAGCTAAGTGGTCTTTTAGACGGTCAAACCTAAGATATATTATGTACTGTTTACTATTGAAATAACAAGGCAGTAAAATGAACCCTAAATTCAAGGTGGTCAGTTATTATTGCAGTTCAATGCAACCTTGAATAATTTTGGGCATGTGAAAAAAATATCAGTGGACCATTTGTCCAAACTTTTATATCCCCTTTTATTCATAAGAAAGCAAATGGCCATTTAATGAAGGCAAATCATTATGAAAATGTTCTGAAAGGCAGGCAAATGCTACTTTCTTGTCATCAACTAGAGTTTTTTTGTGATTAAATAGTAGCTAATTAAAATCTTAGCTAAACATTCTCAAATATTCCATCAGCCTTATTAATTAATTTAGCTCCACTAAACTGCTTTCAGTCAGATTAATTAAGAAGTCAATATTAATGGTCAAACTTTATCCATGACAATTTTATCCGTCAGTTGTTTGTAAAATCAATACCCAATACATCTGGAATCCAAGGACAGCCATATCCAATACAAAATATGACAAAGACAAGGGATATTTGGATATAAATAACAAATGTTGATAAAAAAATTGGCTAACTTCTATGTCTTTGAACATTGATGGTCAGCAAGGACCACCACTAACGAAGCCAAATATTATCTTATCTTTCAGTGGTGCAAGGTCAGACAGATTGACAGAAAAATTAACCTATAATCCTATAACTCTTGGCAAAAAAAAGATTCTCATCAACAAAGACCTGTGTATAACCTGTATGGATTATATTAACCATTCTGAAAATCCAACTTTCAACAAAAAACAATCTCACTGTCTTGGTCTGGTATAGAATTAATTCTGCTCCTGTCTGTGCCCTAATCATTTTAAGTGAATCTATTGCACTTTATCTCTTCTCTGTTATTGGGTGAACTCTACAGGGATATACATAATCCACCATATTCTCGATAATGTCAGGTAGACACTCTTAATCTCTCCCAAATTGTCTGGCCCCTGCCTCATTTAAGTGTTTGAATAAAGATCTTAATCTCTCCCAAATTGTCTGGCCCCTGCCTCATTTAAATCTTTGAGTAAAGCTCGTAATCTCTCCCAAATTGTCTGGCCCCTGCCTCATTTAAATCTTTGAGTAAAGCTCGTAATCTCTCCCAAATTGTCTGACCCCTGCCTTATTTAGGTCTTTGAATAAAGCTCTTAATCTCCCCCAAATTGTCTGGCCCCTGCCTCATTTAGGTCTTCGAATAAAGCTCTTAATCTCCCCCAAATTGTCTGGCCCCTGCCTCATTTAGGTCTTGGAATAAAGCCACTCTCCTAAATGTCATTATCCCTAAACGTTTTATTGGCACAGAGGAAACTACTTTACAATGGATGTCTTACTTATATGTAGTTTCACCATTAGCAAAGAAATAAATATATATTGAAATAATCAATACAAGTACACATTATAAAAAAAAAAAAACGTAAATTGTACAAGAACGAATCAGATTAGCAAAAGAGCTAAATGTATTTAGTTCAATAGATATATACAAGTAATAGTAAGTAATAGTATATAATAGTATAAGGAGTGGGTAGATGTATTGAATGTGTATTAAATGAGTGTATGAGAATATGAGTGAGAATAAATCAAAGGAAAAATATGTGGGTATGTGGAAACCCATCTTATGAATAGGCTCTTGGAGTGGTTTGACTGCTGTCAGTGTCGAATTGCTGAAGAGTTCAGAAGTATGAGTGTTCCAGTGTTCTCTCAGATGTTTAGTCAGGCTTCAAAGCAGGGCATCTCATCATCTCTAAACATTCCGAATGGACACCATTTCTGTTTATTTTTATGGTATTTCCCAGGCTACCATTAAATACCACGCTTAAAACCTCCAACACTCAATTTCTGACCCCTATCTACTCCTTAAAAGTAAAAATAGTCAAAAACGTCCACAAGCTGGTAGCATTATCATACTGGAGAATTGGAAAAGTATTAATGAACAGTGTTTGCACTATCGGGTGCACATGTCCTAGCTACAACCATGCAGAGCCAAAATGGGACTGAAAAGCTCCCAGGACATGGCTACCCTGTTACCATTGTTTCTATTTTTGAATGCAACATCTCCATGTTTGGCATATGCTGGCATCATTTTTTAAACTATTGCCCTTGAAACATTGAATACTTTTTGCAATTTTTGTGACCTGCAGTTTGGGCGCCCAGTTAGTTGCCTCATGTGCTTTGAAAACTCAAATATCAAAGAGCTAATTTTTAAACCTCTTATAGCTGACACATATGTAATGCTAATTCGCCATCAACCTAATGTGACCTCGGCAGCTGTGTTTGTGATTTAGTTACTTCAAAGTAACAGGCCTTTTCCTTGTGTTTTTTTTCCTTATTTTGTCCACCTGAATGTCAACGGTTGCACAAGGCTGTTGGAGCTCATGGGATCAAACACAACCCAGAGATTAGAGGACAAGAGATACAGGCTATGGATATTTTAAGAACCCCAAATGAGCAATTTGTTTTATCCTATTCAATTATAAACATTTGCAAGGTTCACTCATTTTGCTCACAATCGCCTCTGCCAAGCTAGCAAAACAGCAACATGGTCTAGGGAAAGGTCCCCATGTTTTTATATTTAATTTGACTCTTTACGTTTTTGCCTCACTAGATTCCTATGTCCTTGGACCAGAACTCAAGCTTTAGTTAGATCTACTTCCCACCTGTTTCTATACAGACAGGCATGACAGGAGTGTTGCAGCCCAATATATTTATTTTTTGCATTCTAATCACAAATAATTATATAAATCGTCTGCTAGACAAATACTAATAATAATAACAATCAATAATACATTATTCTAGTTTAGTTTAAGTAACTGTTGCAGCTTGTTGTAAAGGCATACATGATGGCCACTGTTAGACTTTTAGTCACCTAAGCTGCCTAAGCAGCTACACTTCAATGATCCACTGTAGCTCTCAGCTATATGCACGGATTCTTAAAAATATTTTTTTTTCCTTTGTGACCATAAGTTGTTCTAGAAAGACAAAGGTGAAGGAAAGATCTCGCCAGACTGGAAATATGCGAAAAGAAATAGGGCTTTAGGGAGATTTGAGTGACATGTAGCGTTAATGGTTTTAACCTGTCACTTTGCCTTTAACGTGCCGTTGGAGAAATTGGACACGCGATTATTACTGCGTATGTTTAATAGGTTTTACTGCAGTTTGAGTGTTCGTTTAAATGGCCATAGATAATTGTAGATCAAAGCAAATTATCATAATTATGTCTACTGTCATTACATGTCTCTAGTCTGCTTTCAGTGCTGCCGCAAAAGCTGGCTCTGCATCTCTTTCTCCTGCCCAACATCTCTCTCCCACTTTAATGTTGAAAGGCATATATCTTCATCAGACCCAGCTGTCAACCTGAATGACTTCACCTTAACATTGCCCATGCCGTGTCTACATGCACGCATCCATCAAGGTGACACATGGACCGTGGCGTCACTTTGTGACAATTTCATTGAAATAAATATTGCTTTAATAAAGGATCGTTATTCTATAACGTCGAAGAATAAACAGGGCTCCTTAAAGACAAACGACAATATAATGGTTATTGCTTTGACGTCACCCATTTATTTGGTACACATGTTTTGGCCATGGCTTCTACACGTTATTGGAACCGTTACACAGGGATGTTGGCCCATGGTGATGCAATGACATCACGCAGTTCTTGCGGATTGGAATGTGGTATACATTCTGCAAAAAGCATATTGATATATATATATATATGATGCCTTGCTGATTTGAGGTCTAAGGACTGTGTAGGCCTCTAAAGTAACCTTATCCTGGATTCTTGCCAGGCAATGTCTCATCACTTTTCAGTTGTTTGTTTTTAGCAGGGAGCAGATGAACCTGGTGTCATCATTTGCTTGCAATAGCCATTCCATGACAAGGCCAGTGAAAGTATGTATTATGACAAGACATTTTTCACACAATCTCTGTACTCTTTATTTGTCTTTTATTTGCCTACCTGTCAGTCATGCCACTCTCTTTCAACATCTCTATGGTTAAAGACCTGCCTTTAGCCTACAGGACTGACACTGTTGTTTGGTTGTTGCACAATCTGCTTGTTTGCCTATTTTCAATCAGTTATCTCAGAACTCGAGGAAGCTTGAGGACATTTTGATTAACTTACCACTGCTAATGCAAAACCAATCTATCTGCTTTTGTTAGTAGCATTTAGTATTAGTAACACATTTCTTGATACTGCACTATGGTGTTCATACTAAGGGGCTTTTCACATTTACAACAGTAACCAGGATGACATATCAATTTAAATAACATTTAACGCTAAAAAACAAAAACATTTCAAATGGTATAAAATGTATAGATATACTCTTTGAGGGCTTTTTCCCAAACCCCCTGACCAAAATACATTTGAAGTACTAAGAAGTGTTACAACATCTCTAAAACAGGTGCTGCAAACCCAAAACAAACTTACTTTGACTTTGTCAACAAGGCTTGTTTGGGAACTAGTCTGATAGGGCAGCTAGAAGCTATAGAAGTGAGAGGCCTTTTTTGATGGGATTATGGAATGTGAAAGGCCAGAAGAAAACAGAAGAAGAATTATAAATACACTCACTTCAAACAGTGAAAGGAGACAAGCAACTGACTCAGCAGTTATGTGGTACACCTGGAAAAGAACTGATAACAAACTCATATAACAGGTAGCTTTGGCACCAACACAAAAAAAAAAAAAAAAAAAAAAAAAA
>JACXGK010006617.1:0-28118 GCA_016801125.1 Novumbra hubbsi
TGAGAGGTGATGATGAGAGGTGATGATGAGAGGTGATGATGAGAGGTGATGATGAGAGGTGATGATGAGAGGTGATGATGAGAGGTGATGATGAGAGGTGATGGTGAGAGGTGATGATGAGAGGTGATGATGTGACGTGATGATGTGACGTGATGATGAGAGGTGATGGTGAGAGGTGATGATGAGAGGTGATGATGTGACGTGATGATGAGAGGTGGTGATGAGAGGTGATGATGAGGGGTGCAGATGAGGAAGAGATACATAGAGGGAGCCCACATTTTTTTGGGTCGACACTTATTACCTTTTGTCGCTTACACTCACTGGAATAAACTGCAAAACCTACACAATTTTTCCTCAATAAAAATCTGCTGTCCCTGCTGAATCTTCTATAATCGTCCCATTCGTACTTATTCTGTGGCAGAGACAAGAATTCACCCCAAAATTTCGCCTCTCAATATTGTAAAGTCTTACTCTTGCCAGCCAGAATATCGTCTGAAAAATAGTAATAGAATGTTCCTATTTAATAAATTGATCAATCTTTCTTGATGGACATAATCTTGTTCCAAGAAACCTGCGGACAGGGCATCTAAAAGTAGATTTTGGGACTTGAAAAATGTGAAAGACATCAATACATTTCCTGAAGACTGAGACCAAATGAATAAAAATCCTGATTGACGCTACTTTGCTAGACATTTTCTTTAGGTTTGCCAATACTTTTGAAGTATTGAACAAACGCCACACACACACTACCGCCCAGCCCTCCACGTCCCCCACACACACACTCCCACCCAGCCCTCCACGTCCCCCCCCAACACACACACACACTACCACCCAGCCCTCCACGTCCCCAACCAACACACACACACACACTACCACCCAGCCCTCCACGTCCCACGCACAGTGTTATAACCCAGTAGGAATCCGATCAAAGACACACGAAGACAGCTGTTGACCTTAATCCTCCATTCCCATAGTGGCCAGTGAGGCAGCAGTCACAACCACACTCTGATCGGTTCACACCGTCTTGTTTCTGCAGTGTTGGAGTCACCGCCACAGATCCAGGACCCTGTCAGCAGAATCCACGTTCACGAACTGATTCGATTTGATGTAGTACAAGAAAAGCCTAATAAAAAACAAGTTGAGGGGATTAAAAACTCCTAATGTGTCTTTGCTTGCGGCGGAACAGTGTCTTCAAAGTCATGTGAAAACACACCTCCTAAAGCAACGCCTGCAAAACATGAGCAGCGAGCAAAATCAGTAACATAATAAACCGTGGGAGACGTACACACCGCTTCTAATCACTCAGAAACGTCCGTCCGACTGCTCCTTTGCACAAAATAGCCTCTTGGGTCTCTACAAATCCCATGTGACCAACCAAACCCTGATAAGAGAGGTTGAAGAGGAACAGCGAGGCGTGTCCAAGATGACAGGCGTGGCTACCGAGCAATAATAATAATCATGTCACAATGCAACACAGTGTTTGTAAGATCTGAAATAACCTACTGAAGAAATTCACAGCCATGACAAGCAATTCCTGGGCTTAATGTCTTTTGGCACACTCTTAGAATTTAGCAACAATAATTTGCACTACCGCTTTGCCACTTCCTTAATCTGATCCGTGACGAGTGAACAGAATATCACTTCTTTAATCTGATCCGTGACGAGTGAACAGAATATCACTTCTTTAATCTGATCCGTGACGAGTGAACAGAATATCACTTCTTTAATCTGATCCGTGACGAGTGAACAGAATACCACTTCTTTAATCTGATGAATGACTAGTGAAGAGAATACCTCTTTTTTAATCTGACCCCTGACTAGTGAACAGAATATCACTTCTTTAATATGACCTCTGACTAGTGAACAGAATACCTCTTCTTTAATCTGACCCCAGACTAGTGAACCGAATACCTTTGTGTCCAGATATACATACATGTGTATACTGTATCCGCACAATGAAATACATTTAAACATTCAAAGCCATCTGGGAGCGATGAGAAAAGTCCAGGCTTGATCATGAAACTCATTACAGGGAATGAACTTTGTGGATCCAAATTCAATGAGATTATGACACACTGTACAGTGTGAGAGATTCCCCATTCCGTGGGAACATCCTGTCTGAGAGGATTGTCCTCTCACTCCTGCAGTTGTGACCGGTGACTCTGAGGCTGTGATTATATCCCCGCTCAAAGCCTGGCGCTTGCATGCTGTATGCTGTGCGTCTTCATCACCTGTGGCTTTAGTCTTCGACGTCTGTGAAACGACTAAACTAAGTCTATTTTAAACCGGGAATATAAAAAATGCCTTTGTCTCACTGTCATTGGGGCCCTCGCAAGTACACTAACACAAAGACGCACACACATCTGCCTATGCAACACTGCTGTGACACCAGCCACCAACACACACACCCACACGTTACACACAACAACACCCAGTCAGTCTTCTCCCATTCAGACAGCATTAATTCAACATTTCCAGCAGCATTTATTGCTCATATTGTTGCTGGCACTTTCACACATACGGCTTTAACATGTGCAGCCCTTGACGTTAGCTTATAACCAGCTCATAAGGCCCGCCTAACGTCCTGGCTTTCAATACATTACACTGGCTCAGATTGTGTCAGAAGTCAGGACCACTGGGGGAGAACTGGGGGAGAACAGAAAAAAAGGAAACAGCTCCTCTCTCCGGACAGAGAAGGGTTAACCCTATTACAGAAGACCAATCAGGACGGGAGGAGCACTGCAAAGCTCTGCAGTGGTGAGAGAGAGAGAGAGAGGGAGAGGGAGGGAGGGAGACAGAAAAAGAGAAATAGAGTGTGAAAGGAGAGAAGAAAGCATGAGGGAGACAGATGAGTCAGAATGAGAGAGAAGGAGGACCAGAGAGAGAGAGAAACAGAGAGAGAGAAAGGGAGAGAAGGAGATCCTAGGAGCACGTCTGCTTTTACTCTACTCCACTCAGTGCAGCCAGGAGAGTGCATGCAACAGTCAGCGCTGGTTAGGTGGAAGCTGTTAATTGCGCACTGCCACACACTGGAAAAATACAGCGACAGGACCCACTTCTCTCACTCCGTGGAAGGATTCTTCTAGCCTGCTGTCGAGACAGGCAGAGGGACACGGGACGAAGAACACCACCGCAGCGCTGGAAGTGAGAAGATGTCCGTTGGAATCTAGAGGCTCAGATGCGCTGGAGCTTCGCAGGAGTCGCACAGTACCGGACCCAGACGGTATGGGCACCGGACCGGCTCGGGAGCACCTGTGTGTTTACTCAGTCGGGTGAGCATCCTGCATGTGCAGACGTTCAGGGACCCGGGAACTCTGGATGACGGTTGAAAATAGAGAGCGTGTGGCAGGCGTCCTGCGACAACACGGGTCATCTGGTATGACATATCTGTGCATGACACCGATGAGAAAAAGCCACACGAAAATGCAGGCAACTCGCCGGTACCTGAGATGTACGTTTTCTTCACACACACATCTGAATCACAATTGTTATTTATTATATTTTTTGTTATTTGGAGAACGACATTTACATATTCTTTTGAAATCCTATGTTTATTTGCATGTGTTTTTCAGGGATTTGGTCATTCTCAAATTCCTCTAATCCACTGTCTTCAACTTCCAAAAGATTCAACAATTCATGTTTTGGATTGTCTCAAATCTCAGGGCTCAACAGCAAAAAGAAAAATTAGGTCTTAGAAAACATTTTCATTTGTGTTTATCAACCAATTTTCTTTCTTGATGCTTTTCAACAACTGTTGCATTGACACAGTAGAAATGTGTCAAAACACAGATGGATCAGCATGATGTAGAGCGATCACTCTCCACTGTATTGACACTGCTGTCTCCAATAGATGTTTAATCGAGCACACTTTCATCCAAAGTGACTTAATCATGCACAAAAGCATTGTTAACACGGCACATGAACCAAAACTGCAGTCCTGGCATTGTTCAACCAACTGAACAATAACAAGCTTTACTTGTCTGATGTCTACTGGTGCAGTGAAACATAAACAGGATCCTGCATGTCACGCACAGATGCAGATCGGGTTACGTTTCTTGGTGCTTGTAGCGGAGACAGAAATGCATAGTAGACCAAGACCCATGCATGTGCTGAGCCAAACTTTTAGAATTGCAGACATACAGGTAGGAAGGATCTACCACGATACTCGCTCTAAGCATAGTTAAATAAAAATATTTATTTCAACAAATGAAACCATGTTCACCATTTTTCTACATTTCTAAGGATAGATTTTATTGCACAAGAAACCACAGAGACCATCCCTCAAAATGTGGGTTGTTTTGAGTGTGCTTGAGTCTAGTAACGATAGGGAGATTTACTAGGAGGGTTGATGTATGGGTGACATGATGTTTCTCCGGATGATTAGAGATTTAGGCCTGGAAGTTTTGTTGTCTGAGTCCCATTGATGACAAGGTCAACCATCTGTTGTCAAGGTGAATGCATCGACACGTTTGTACTCAAGAATCAAGTCTCACTTAGTACACGTTTCCTACGTTACTTTAAAAAGAACACCCTCCAGAAAAAAAATATATTTACGGTTTTTATGTTCTTCAAAAATTACAATCAATATTTTAACCTAATAATTATAAATTCACAGCTTATTTCTGATTTATTCATTCTCCACAAAATGCTTGTCCATTTTCATTAAATCCACAAGGCTTCTATTTACCCTAATATCTCCAACATGCTAGGGTTAGGGCTAGGGTTGGGGCTAAGGTTAGGGTTAGGGCTAGGGTTAGGGTTGGGGCTAAGGTTAGGGTTAGGGCTCCAACATGCTAGGGTTAGGGCCAAGGTTAGGGCTAGGGTTACGGCTAGGGTTAGGGCTCCAACATGCTAAGGTTGGGGCTAAGGTTAGGGTTAGGGCTACAGTTAGGACTAGGGTTATGGTTAGGGCTAAGGTTAGGGTTAGGGCTAAGGTTAGGTTAGGGCTAAGATTAGGGTTAGGGCTGGGGTTAGAAGCCCTATTCTAGGTTTATCTTATAGACACACATCAACACTTTCATTTACGGTTTCCATTCTATTCTTTTGCCGCCAAAGGGTGAAATTGCCTCTGCATGTTCACATTATAACGCATTACAACACATTATAAAGCATTATACCACATTATAAAGCTAGAGTCAGTTAGTGCCAGTTAGAAATCTACTGTATCAGTTTGTTTATTGATCAATTTGTTTTGCCAGGCTGGCTGGTGTACTTTTGTAAACAAACACAGGCAAGACGTCAAAGTGGCCAAACCGCTAAGCCTGCCATCCATCGCTCCGAATCACCACAACATCTCCAGTCTAGCTACAGCAAACATTACGCTTAAGTATTCTGAAGAACAGTGACATTTCATTTGCAATAGCTGTACAGCAGTCCACTGCAGAGCAAGCATAGCACTGATATCTGCCGGATCTCATGCAGTGCAAACACTGGTCTGGAAAGTCAACCTCAGCATTTAGCCGTACTGCAGTGCAACAACGGCAAAAGATGTACAGTGCAGACCCTTGTCCGAAAAAGTCTTCCTCAGCACATAGCTTTCCTTGGTGGGGTTATGAAACAGATTTGCCATTAGAAGGTACAGGGTTTCCAAAATGTTTTTCAACATGGCCTGCATTCTTTTCATGTCTAAAATTCTCCTCGGGTCGGGAACCCTGCAATACTGTACAAAACATCCAAGAGGACAACAATTAACCAGTTAACAACTCCATCTCAAGTTCTCCCATTTCTACTAAACTCTGTAGTACTGCGGTTCATCATGGTTTCATCGTGGTGCAGCCAAAACGTGACACCCAAAGTTACGGTTACGATGTAAAACCACTGCCATCCAAAACCAAATTGATATATATATAATAAAAACATTGAATGTTTTCTGTAAACTCTTTCTGCGGTTCTGGCAAGGGAAGTCACTTATTTGGGACATTGTTTTTTTGCAGTACATGCGAGTGTGTGTGTGAATGTAAGTGTGTGTGCAAATGCGAGCTTGTGTGTGTGTGAATGTGAGCGTATGTGTGAATGTGAGCACGTGGGTAAATGTGAGCGCGTGTGTGAATGTGAGCGTGTGTGTGAATGTGAGCGTGTGTGTTTCATTGGTGGGAGGGTGTTGCAACATCTACTGCACAGTCTCCACATTTGTTCCCTTTACATTGACGAGAGCATTGGTCCATAAAATGGGTGCATGTTAACAGTCTTGTTACTATGCTAGTAAGAGGATTAACCAAGAACCAGCCCTTCTGTAGATTGTGTTTATGTGTACTAACATTCTGTCTCATTCTCTCTGTCTTTCTCCCTATCTCTTTTTCTATCAATCCCTCTACTCTCTCTCTCGTCTCTCTCTCTTCCTCTATTTCTCTCCCTCCCTCTCTCTCTCACTCTCTCTCTCTCTTTCTCTCTCTCTCTATAGAACATGGTAAAACTGGGCTGCGACTGAACGACAGACAGGCAACAGCAGTGTTACCTTCTCGAACAATCCCTGTGTACAACTGTCACGCTCTTGACCGATCCCTGTGAACGACTGTCACGCTCTCAAACGATCCCTGTGTACGGCTGTCACGCTCTCGAACAATCCCTGTGTACGACTGTCACCTTCTTGACCAATCCCTGTGTACGACTGTCACCCTCTTGACCAATCACCGAGCACACGGCGCAAGGCGTATTAGGACTGTGGTGTGAGTTCAAAGAGCTTGGGGCGTCAGACAGACAGATAGGTGCCGTTCTGGACTTGACTCACAATTCAACGAGACGAAGACCCCAGGGCCCAGCCAGTCCAGCCATCCATTCAACAGATGAGACGAGGAGGCTGCTGCTGAGGTAAAGGCCGGTCCATTCTAACCTCCCCAGGGGAGAGTCAGGGGGAATGAGACCCGGGACCCCGTCTCTCTGTCGGCCCAGTCCGTACTCGATGCTGGACTAATGTGCAAACACACAAATGGCACAAACATGGGAATGTACATTTTTGCTTGCCTAAAAGCCCCCCCCACTGTTTGGGGTACAAACCAGTGGACCTACAAGCCTCCTGGAATGGAGTTAAAGACTCTGTTGATTATTTTGTCATCGATTTAGTGACTGAAGTACTAGACTGAGGGGGAAACTTCTCTTTCTCCAACCAATGATTTGGATTCTACAGGATTTTGTCACGCCGTCTGTAGCGTTAGGACCCTCTGCAGAGGTTGGTGTCCGGCTGTTTTGCACCAGCAGCCTCTTAGACTGAAGCCGCTCTGCCTGGGAATACTACTATTAGTTTATGAACAGAAGATCCGGAGGCTCTGAAAGTTTATCTGTGATCCAGTCATCCGTCAACGCTCCCAGGATCACCAAAACAAAAGCCAGAAAGGGGGGGAGAGAGAGAGAGACGGAAAAGAGATAGGAAAACGGTGAGAGACAGGGAGGTAGAGAACGGGATTTCTGGGTTATATCCAGGCTTGTGTTCTCTCTCCATTTCAACGTTGATGATATGGATGCTCGCTGTGGCAGATTCTTAAACATGCTCTGGTTATGAGGGAGATAAACCAGTCTTCCGTCCTAATCCAGTTTGTCTGAGGGGGGTAGGGTTTGGATTAGGGTTAGGGGTAGAGTTAGGGTTAGGTAGGTTCATAGCAGACTACATAGGTGAACACAGTGATTCAAGTGGTTCATCGGCGTCGGTGGAGTCACACTGCTTCAGACTGGTTGTGACTCACCGTGCTAAGTAGGAACTCTGGTGGTGGAACCTTCTCTCTCTGTAACCTTCTGGTTCTTGGTTGTGGGACCCCCTTCATGGTGACATTATGCCTGGATCTGGTGCCTGCCTGTGTGGATCTAGCTGGGAATCTACCTGACTGAGAAGACCCGCTGGGCCACAGATAGAGCTGGTTGGAAGGGTGAGTAGAGTACGCGTAGGATAATACGTGCTCTGAAGCGTGGAGTGGAGGATGTGTGTGTGTGTTGGCTACTGTTGTGCACTACACCTCCTGTTGGGAACCCACACAGACACATTACTCAGACCAAACACACTCATGTGTTAATGATACTCAGACAATACCATTGTGTATTGTCGCTAGTGTGAAACCTGTGACTAAAACAGCGTGTCTGCTACCGCAGGCTCTGTCTTTCAGAAGCACTCATGCGGGTGATGGAGCCTGAAGGAGATTTGAACAATGAAGTTCAAAATGCTTCACTGTAATCCGGTTACTACCAATTAATAGCAAGCTAGCTAACTAGCTAGCAAGCTAGCTAACTACTTTGGAAGCCTAAACATGACAAAGACACAGGAAACAACACATTCAATTAAATTTACTGGTGTTATTTAATCTGAGTTACATCGCATAAAATAATTGGAATTGGTTAAATTCTTCAAAACAGATCCACTGATCCACTGACAAGATTTCTAACCTGCTCCTGGAGATTCTCCAGGATTATTCCACCAGGGTTGTCCCAGTCCTTGTACATTTGGTCATGCTTCTGACTCGGATTAGGTTTTGTAGACTTTTGGCACAGCCCACATGCATTTCATTATTATTATTCTAACAACCATACCTGGTTCCTCTCTACATTTCTTCCTAAATTATGGCCCCTTCAGGGAGTTTTTCCGAGCCACTGTGTTTTTACAACACAGTGTAAAAGCACTTTGTAGAAACTGCTTATGTAAAAAGGGTTTTACTGTATAAATACATTTGATTGACATCTGATTTATTGACATGCTTTGTTACTACATACAGATTTTCAGGAGTAGTGATTTGCACTGTAAATTTTTGTTTGTTTGCGTGATTGTATTATGAAACTTGGTATTAACAAGAAGGATATATAGTTTCAAGAAACATTTTGTGAACCCTTATGAGTAACCTTTACCATACATGCACGACAGGCCCTTAAAACAAAGTCTGTTCTTCATCTAGGCCATAACAAAAGATAAATACAGTTTGATTTAACAAAGAACATGCAACAATGTAAACTTTTACAGGTCTTTATTGGACATATTTGTCAAACATCAACCACATTGGCTGGAAAAAGTGGGTGACGCGGGATATTTAGTATCTGGTACGTTTCGCAAAAATAATTAATGAAGGATATGTAGTTCTAGAAACATTTTGTGAACCGTTATGAAGAACCTTTACCATACGTGCACAACAGGCTCTTAAAACATAGTCTGTTCTTCATCTAGGCCATAACAAAAGATAAATACAGTGTGATTTAACAAAGAACATGCTACGGCATAAACTTTAAAGTCTTTATTGGACATATTTGTCAAACATCAACCACATAGGCTGGAAAAAGTGTGTGACGTGGGATATTTAGTATCTGGTACCTTTCGCAGTACGCATAATTTTATGTTATATAATGTTTTCTGTTGTTCAATGGTCTGACCAGCCGCTGTTAGGAGGTGTTTGGGACCATTCCTCATTACAGAACTGTTCCAGTTCATTAATATTCTTCAGACATTTTGCATGAACAGCTTGCTTCAGTTAACGCCACAGCATTTGAGTTAAGATCAGTACTCTGAGTTTGCCATTCCAAGAAATACATTGTCTTCTAGATTAATCGGCCTGCCCTAGATTTGCTTTTGTGTTTTCTTTTGTACTGCCGGACCCAACCTCTTTGAAGCATTAGAGGACAGACTGTTACCCTGAAATTGTCCGATAGAATTTCCTGAAACAAGTTCGAAAGACTTGATTGCAAGCCTTCAATGATCTGCAGAACAAAAGCATCCCCAAATGATGCTGCATCCACCAAGCTTAATGGCTGGGATGAGATGCCGAGGTTAGCAGTATTTTTTACCTCCAAACAAAGCTTTGTGGCGTCCATACGTAAAAAACACCAAGGAAGCAGTGCAATTCATGGCATCCTTCCATGAATGTCACTCTTGTGTATATTATTTTCAAATTTCGACTCAAGAACAAAGACGTTAGTAGTTATCTGTTAGTCGGAGGACTGATGGAGGCTCTGGCTTTGGAAAAGCTTCTGTAGCCTCTCTAGCCTCTCCTTAGGTCTTCTGAAATGTATTTTGACGTATTACAAGTCCACAAACTGATGTGAGGGTTCCACTTGGTAACCAGACTTTTTGTCTTGGACCTTCATCCTTGGTCACACCCAAGTGGGTTCAGACTGGTCACACCCATGGGGGGCTTAAATTGGTCACACCCAAGTGGGTTCAGACTGGTCACATCCAGGGGGTTCAGACTGGTCACATCCAGGGGGTTCAGACTGGTCACATCCAGGGGGTTCAGACTGGTCACACCCATGGGGGGCTTAAATTGGTCACACCCAAGTGGGTTCAGACTGGTCACATCCAGGGGGGTTCAGACTGGTCACATCCAGGGGGTTCAGACTGGTCACATCCAGGGGGTTCAGACTGGTCACATCCAGGGGGTTCGGATTGGTCACATCCAGAGGGTTTAAATTGGTCACATCCAGGGGGTTTTAAATTAGTCACATCCAGGGGGGTTTAAATTAGTCACATCCAGGGGGTTCAGACAGGTCACACCCACGGGGGTTCTGACTGGTCACATCCAGGGGGGTATAAATTGGTCACATCCAGGGGCGTTCAGATTGGTCACACCCAAGAGGGTTCAGACTGGTCACATCCAGGGGGGTTCAGATTGGTCACACCCAGGGGGGTTTAAATTGGTCACATCCAGTGGGTTCAGACTGGTCACACCCAGGGGGGTTTAAATTGGTCACATCCAGGGGGTTCAGACTGGTCACACCCAGGGGGGTTCAGATTGGTCACATCCAGGGGGTTCAGACTGGTCACATCCAGGGGGATTCAGACTGGTTACATCTAGAGACATTTTGAAATGTTCACATTCAGAAATGTTCCGACTAGTTACATCCTGGGGTGGGGGTTCAGACTGGTCTCTAGTAGGCTTTCTCTCCATGGTTAGAACTCACTACCAGCATGCAATGTTGGATGGATAAAAATAAAATAAGTAATCCATCAGATTAATCATATTTAGTGACGTAATCAGATTGCTTTTAGAGAGCTTGCACTACTATGGCTGAATAAACAAATTAAATAATATTTCAATCTTCTACACCAGAGAGCCTAATTTAACCACAATACAATAACGTCTGAAAAATTGCTTTGGATTACGTTTCATCAGGGTGTGCTTAATGTGGGAAGCACATGCCAAATATAGAACATCAGTTGCATTGTGGGTCACATAATCACACAAGTGTTTAAGAGGACCAGTCATCCTGGAAATGTTACGGTAAAACACTGAGCACTTTGTGGCAGCTGCTAATGTAAAAATGGCTTTATAAAATAAATTAGATTGATTGGTCACACTTTGTTTGTACAGTATATCCGCATGTTCTCTACAGTTGGTCATACTGTCAAAAAACTGTACATTGATAAGAAACTCTTTACAGCCTTAATTGGATTGTAAATTACTCTGGATTACAGCTAAATTACTAATTTAAATGCAACATTTTAGAACTCATCTGTTTCTTAATTGGTAAAGTATGGTGCTTGTAATTCTATTTGATCCAGGACCTCTTGGAAAATGTCTGCAACAATGTCTGTTGCTTTAGATGTATCTTAAAAGAGTCAGCTGAAGGTTGTAAATAATGCTTATCATAAAAATATGTTATTCCAGCCTTAGTTGTAAAGTCTGCTTCTAAAGTCTCCGGCACACATTTTTTTGTTTCTTAAAAATACCAAGAATGTATTTCCCGATAATCTCGCTTTTACCGTCGTTGCAATTTTGCACATTAAAGGACTCTTTTATTCTGCGTTGCAGGAACAATCTAGTGTCACAATTTCAGGAAGGAAGAAGAAGTGTTCGAGATTCAGATGAGCTGCTGCTGATGCCTCCCAGCTCTAGCTTCTAATCAGACCTCATATTGAGCCTCCTCCTCTCCTCCTGCACACTCCCTTTTCCTTTTCATGTGTTTCTCCTCCTCCCCGTCCATACGCTTCCTCCTCCTCTTCCTCTCCCTTCTCTCTCGCTTTTACTCACCCTCTTTCTTGCCCTATCCATCTCACTACCTTTAATTTTTTCCATTCTCTTGTGTACGTTTCTTCCGAACCCAGCTATTGCGTTCATCTTTTCTCCCTCAATCTACCAATCTCTCTCCCTTTCATACTTCCCATCTCTCTTCCTAACTCATTTCTCTTCCCACCTCAGGTTTCATCTCCTTTTCTCTATCTCTCATTCCTTTCCCATATCGCTCCTTCTTTTTTCATCAACATTCCATCTTCTCTCCCAGAAATCTACTTCTCCCCACCCCTTCTATCTCCATTCCACTCAATCTCCAGGATAATGTATCCCCTTTTCTCAATTTCTCTCAGTCTACAGGATAATGTATCCTCCCCTTTCTCAATTCCTCTCAGTCTACAGGATAATGTATACCCCTCTCTCAATTCCTCTCAGTATACAGGACAATGTATCCCCCTCTCTCAATTCCTCTTAGTCTACAGGATAATGTATTCCCCCTGTCCCAATTCCTCTCAGTCTATAGGATAATGTATGCCCTTCTCTCTCAATCCTCTTCAGGATAATGTATCTCCTTCCCCCATCTCTTCTCTCTCAGTTCCTCTCAGTCTACAGGATAATGTATCACCCTCTCTCTCAATTCCTCTTACCCTCTAGGATAATGTACGCCCTTCTCTTTTAATTCCCCACTCTCCAGGATAATGCATATCCTTCGCCCTATGGAGAGAGAAGAAGGCACTATGAGTAACGTCACTGTCACGGACAACGAAGCCGAGCCCACCAGCCGAACCATGTCCCCTGCACCCCCGTACCCGTACCCGTACCCCATCTCCTTTCAGGTACACCCTATCCATGTGTTACACCCTATCCATGTGTTACGTTCTGTTTTACTTGAGAGAACTATATTGAGTGCAGTGACATTGACGTTTTCCCCCGGACACAGCTTGATCAGTGTAGGCTTCAATGGTATCGATGTGTTCCTTAATGAATTCCTCCGGTTACACTTTCCTCCAGGTTTCCCTGACTGGATTTCTGATGCTAGAGATTGTGCTAGGCCTGAGCTCCAATCTCACCGTGCTGGCCCTGTACTGCATGAAGTCCAACCTGATCTCGTCCGTGTCCAACATCGTCACCATGAACCTCCACGTCCTGGATGTGCTGGTGTGCGTCTGCTCCATCCCCCTCACCATCGTGGTCCTGCTGCTGTCCCTGGAGGGCGACACGGCCCTGGTCTGCTGCTTCCACGAGGCCTGCGTGTCCTTTGCCAGCGTGGGGACGGCCGCCAACGTCCTGGCCATCACCCTGGACCGCTACGACATCTCCGTGAAGCCGGCGAACCGGGTCCTGACGATGGGCCGGGCGCTGACGCTTCTGGCCGCCATCTGGGTCCTGTCGTTCCTCAGCTTCCTGGTGCCTTTCGTCGAGGTGGGGTTCTTCGCCCCCGGCCGCGCCGAGCTGAATCAGACCCTGGCGGCCGTGGCCACGGTGGCCCACGTGAACCAGTACTACACGGAGCTGGGGCTGTACTACCACCTCCTGGCTCAGATCCCCATCTTCTCCTTCACGGTCGTGGTCATGCTGATCACCTACTCCAAGATCTTGCAGGCGCTCAACATCCGCATCGGCACACGGTTCCACGCGGCGTCGCAGAGGAAGAAGGCCCGGCGGAAGAAACGGCCCTCTGTGACGCTCGCGACGTCGCAGGCGTCGGACGGCGCAGCGGCCGCCGACCTGTCGCGGTCCGACGGCCGCTCGCTCCCGCCGATGGGCATGAGGACCTCGGTGTCCCTCATCATCGCCCTGAGGAGGGCAGTCAAGCGGCATCGGGAGCGGCGTGAGCGCCAGAAGCGCGTCTTCCGGATGTCGCTGCTCATCGTGTCGACGTTCCTGCTCTGCTGGACGCCCATCACCGCCCTCAACGCCGTCATCCTGACGCTGGGCCCCAGCGACTTCACGGTCAAGCTGCGGTTGGGCTTCCTGGTCATGGCGTACGGGACCACCATCTTCCACCCGCTGCTCTACGCGTTCACCAGGCAGAAGTTCCAGAAGGTTAGACAACGCGCCTTTGACATGTGCACACGTGTCGCCTAAATTCACCCCATCCCTTATATTCACCTTGTCCCCTAAATTCACCCCTCTTCTCTAACTTCACCATGTCCTCTAAATTCACCCCATCCCTTAAATTCACCTTGTCCCCTAAATTCACCCCTCTTCTCTAACTTCACCATGTCCCCTAAATTCAACTCTTCCCTTAAATTCACCCATGTCCCCTAAATTCACCCTGTCCCTTAACATCAACTTTATCTGAATAACCTAAAGCATTGATTAAATTTAACTTAGCCCTAACAAATCCCCGAACACAACCATAAATGTCCAAACATAAAATGAACCTCTATTTTCTTACATTTACCACAAACCCTAAACCCTGTAAGAAAAATTTATTTACACTCTCAATCCCAAGGCTTTACATTATTAATTGATTATTTGATTTTAGCTACAGAAAGATTAATTATTTAATCTTAGCTACACAAAGATTAAAACATTTTTCAAAAGTTACGCAATCATTATATAGAATGGATTTTGCAACTGCTTCTGAAATGATTCCAATGGAAATCTGTTAAATATAAAATCCATCTTGCTGTCAAAACGAAGCACGAATTCCAAAAGGAATTACCCAACCCTTTGCAGTCCAGTGCATTGCAGGTAGGGTGGTTCAATTCTGGTTAAGATTCCAGGTTTTCCAGAAATCTCTGGAAATGCTGTGATTTTTTGTGAATCAGGAACATTTGAAGAAGCATTTTTTGTCATAGTGTAAGTCTAGCTTTAAGATATTGTTCATCATACTGAGCTTTTTAAATACCAGTTTCAACGGAAGCTAAAGATTTACTGGGGACAGTCAATAATGTACAATACTGTAGCACACAGAATTAGCATAGCACATCTATTCCCTGAAGTGCTCCCATTGCGAATTTCTTTCAGCTGTGATGTTTTCTGATCTGATGTCATTGTGTATCATTACCAGGTCCTGAAGAGTAAGATGAAGAAGAGGGTGGTGAGCATCATAGAGGCTGACCCGGTGCCTAACAACGCTGTCATCCGTAACTCCTGGATCGACCCCAAGAGGAATAAGAAGGTCACCTCCAACGAGGACGCGGAGGTCACACAGAAATGTCTGCCATCGTCCGAGGATGCCGTGGGATGAATGAATGAAGAGGTTTGCATCTCCTTGCCTGATGGCTGAGGTGTTGTGAGGACTGCCACTGATTTATATTCTGGACAATGCTGACCATGGGCAATCTAGATTGGAAGCAGTGGAATAATTCACATAATCCAGTCTATTTCAACAGAATGGATGAACAGTTTTCGGACAAGAAACACTTTTGGGACCTTGAGAAACTTTGACAGTTTGCAACGGACAATAGCTGATTGACGAATGATGTAAACTCAACATGTTACTGTTGCAATATGAACAGTTAGTGTCCCTTATGGCAATGGAGGCTAGTTGAGTCTGAATCATACCACAGGCTGGAATGGGATGAGAGAACCGCAACTCACGCTTACAGACTGAAACCAGGACAAATCAGGTACATCAGACATGAAGATAGAAAGGGAAACACCTATTCCAAAGCAGCAATGTAAAATATGTTTACCTGCTGTGAAGTTACAAATATAGGTGTATTCACTGTAAATGTAAAGTATTACTGTAAATTTCACTGTACACAAATGCCAAAGGTGGATAATTTATGACTATTTATTGAAAACAAAGTATATTAGAGTTTCATAGATAAAAGCTATTTGTATTGCATGGCTGTCTGTAACTGTGGCAATATAGTACACTATGGGCCGATTCGCAGCTGTGGATTCAGCCTAGTCTGGGATTAAAGAAATCCATATCAATGGATTCATCCTAACCCGGGACTAAAGAAATCCATATTAATGGATTAAGACTAGTCTGGGACTAAACAAATCCACATCAATTGACTAAACCTAGTCTGGGACTAAAGAAATCCATATTAATGGTTTAAGGCTAGTCTGGGACAAAGAAAATGTATATCAGTAGATTAAGACTAGTCTGGGACTAAAGAAATCCATATCAATGGATTGAGCCTAGTCTGGGACTAAAGAAATGAACATCAATGGATTAAGTCTAGTCTTGACAAAGAAATCAATATCAATGAATTGAGCGTGATATTTTTCTGTCCGATGATAGACTTAACGTGTGTCTAGAACAGTCCTCGGTGCATCAGTATTTATAGCCACATGTACAGCGTACCACAGTGTAATGACGACCCATTCTATATAGAGCTGATAGACATTGTATAAATAGTATATTTATAATAAATATGGTATTCACTTAATGGTTCAATCTGTTTTACGAGTGAGCATTGGAAACAGCGGAAGGGATCCCAATCAGAACTCTGTAGCCGTACGTGCCGGCGGTTTAAGACAAGGAAAGGGTGAGGACATCTCCCAAAGAGAATGAAACAACAGGATGAAACAGAATGAAACAGCTGATAGGTCTTCATCAAAGTGTGTTAAAAGCTCTCCGTCCTTACACACACACACACACAGTCCCAGTACAGCAGATGCTGTTTAATTTAGACAGAAAATGCACCACCATTCATCACCACCCTCTTCTTCACTCTTCGTCCCACACAGCCGGTCCGTCTCTCCAGCGACCAGTGACATACTGCACCGGGGCCCTCGGAGGGTTAGGGTTAGGGACAGAGAGGGGGACAGAGAGTCAGAATCCAGCTGCGGGTAAAATGGGGTATGAAATGGGAAAGAAGATGGGAGGATGACACCAAAATAAGATGGCGGCTGTGGTTGGGCATTGTGTGAATTATATTAAGTGACGGGGGCAGTTTAATGCTGTCCTCATCCGAAGAACACCCAGAATGCACCTCAGCACTCCATGTCACCATTTAAACGTTGAGTGTCTTAAATAAGACCAAATGAACACAATGTCTGTTTGACTTTGCGCCAAAATGTACAAATGTCAACAACAAAGAAATCATCAAATCATGGGAGGAATGAAGAGAGAGAGAGAGAGAAAGCGCGAGATAAAGGAACAAGATGAAGGGTGGGGGGGTTGGATAAATGATTAAATCAGGAGAGAGGGAAGTATTGGGACAAATCATAGTCCACCCCCAATACCAGAGCACCAAACACTGCACAGGGAGATAGACACTGATTAAGCTCTTACATAACGTCAGCCTTTTCTGTTTTCCTTCCTTGTCAAAGCATAATGATTGGAATTGAACAGTCCTCTCGGAAAAAGAAAGAGAGATTTATTTATTCATAGGATTGTTGAAGGATTTGTTTTTTGCACATCCTCATTCTCAAGGATGAGACGCTGTCAGGATATTATGCTGAGAAGAAATTGAGGACATTTGCAACAGAATTCGGTGGCCGGGACACAATATGTAACAGCATATGAAGCCCATGCTGAGCCAGAGGGAACCAATAGCCAGACATTATTACTGTGTAGTACACTGGGAAAGGAATAGACATGCTGCAATGGTGGGCACACATACAAGCACACACACAAGCACACACACAAGCACACACACAAGCACACACACAAACACACGTCGTTTTAATCAAACCCTGAAAAGCACACACCACACATACGGTAATCCCTCTTAATCCATCTCAGCCGGGTGCAGGTTTGAAGAGCCCCCTCCGGGGAAGACTCACCGCGCGGACTGTTGGCCGTCCCGAGACCCATTAACGGCCGGAACCACGGCGGGAAACACCCCAGTTGGTGGACGGGGGCACCGGCGGTCCACGCTTCGCCAACGCGGGCGGAGGGAACGGAGAGAGACATACTGAGGAACCCGGGTTCTTTATGGTGTTGGGGTGGTGTGATTGAATGTTGGGGTGGGATCGTTGCCAAAGAGAAAGGGAGCGAAAACTGACCCTGGACCTGTGAGAAAACATGAATCATCTGATGTGTTTTGTTTTTTACAACCACACAGAGCACACGTGAGACAAGCACCACCCAATATCCTCTGGAAATGACGGCACACTGAAGGCTCAACTACATTTTAACTGCTTAGTGTTTCCAGATCTATGGGAAAGATGACCTAAAACTACTGCTAACAGTGAAAATGTATTCCTTCCAAGGAATGTAAAGTATGTTAAAAAGCAATATTTCTGTGTAGATCTTTCTCTTCTATTCACGGGAGCAGCTACATCCTGTTTGCTTGGATTTGTTGTGATTTCGTGTCAAAACATTCTTTGACAAGCTCTCTGGCAAAACCTATGAGCTATAGGGCCTGTGAACACACAATCTGTACCTCGTCCGAGCCTAGAACTTGGTTCCAATCCAAGTACCAGTTAAGTTTACCAAAGTCCAGTTGCTGATGTTTATGATTTGATTTGCAATTTTTTACAGCCACCTAATTTATAAATGTCATATGAGCAAAGTTTTGTTCTGTTTTTTTTAAGGGTCAGTGCTTTCTTACGAATTTCAAATTATTTCGATTGGAATGAACAAAAATATGATGAATAAAGTAAGTATATATTTATTTCTTCAGGCCCTTTTTACTTTTACCCAAAATCATTACATCCAGCCGTGCGAGCCGTTGGTGGATCTTGGCTTGTGTAACATTGGCATTATAAGGGTTTGATTCCCAAAGCCAACCATGTGAAAGAATTAATGGGCTATAAGTCTCTTGTGACGAAAGTGTCTGATAAATGTCTATCGGAGTTTCCTGAAATTGTTGAAGGTCTGTTCCAACTGAGGTGCCGTGAAACCCTAGCTCCCAGTGACATGTGGATAATGACACCATTCAAAATGTCAAGTAATTCAATGTTGGGACCAATAGATTTAACATCTCCATTACCTTCCGGCAGTATTTGCCATGAATCCGCTTGTTTGCCCGTTGTATTTTACATGTGACTCCCCGGCCCGATAATTTCCCACTCTGAGGGAACGGGTAAAGTATTCCCTCATGCCTCAGGGAATTAACGGCTCTGTTTTTCAGCTCAGGAACATCTCTTCAAACCCGAAAAAAGCTATTTCAATGGCGGCCCAGCATTTCTATTCAGATGCATGCTGCCGTTAACGGGGGCGACGTACTGGGTAACAAGGGAAGCCACATGCATCAGATCCACCAGACAATCAACTTCATATTCCTGAGCTGTTCACTCTGGCCCACAAGCAAATCTCAAACACCATTTGGTAATTCCCTGAGCGCTTTCCTCAACACCCAGCCCCCCCCTCCCCCAACTCCATCAATTTGTATTGCTCTTTCTTTTCCCCCGTTCTGGCCCCTCACATCTGTCTATTTCTACAGGTGTGGCCAGAAGACGTATTTCATGGGTTTCCAGTGAAACAAAACGAGAAAGTCAGACAAGTTAATATGCACCGTCACAACGTATTTAGAAATGGCTAGTATTCACGCGGCGTAATACTCCGTTAAATGGCTAGTATTCACGCGCCGCTATCCTCCGTTAAATGGCTAGTATTCACGCAGGGTTATCCTCCGTTAAATGGCTAGTATTCACGCGCCGTTATCCTCCGTTAAATGGCTAGTATTCACGCAGGGTTATCCTCCGTTAAATGGCTATTATTCACGCGCCGTTATCCTCCGTTAAATGGCTAGTATTCACGCTGCGTTATCCTCCGTTAAATGGCTAGTATTCACGCAGGGTTATCCTCCGTTAAATGGCTAGTATTCACGCGCCGTTATGCTCCGTTAAATGGGTAGTATTCACGCAGGGTTATCCTCCGTTAAATGGCTAGTATTCACGCGCCGTTATCCTCCGTTAAATGACTAGTATTCACGCGCCGTTATCCTCCGCCACGTCAATAACTACACTCAGCTATGGTGAGTTTCAGGTGCCTGCAAAATCACTCATTCAAGTTAGAACAATGAAAAAGACTCGTTCGCCCCTTGTTTTTTATCGATGTGTACACTTCTCCCTCCATTCCACTTCCATCATATTCCCTTCACAGACTGCCCACTCCAGTTTCAGTCTGAAGTCGATCTTCATTTAGACAGACTCAGAGAGTAGAAACAGTGGAAATTGCATTACCTTCCCCTGAATGGTGTCTCTATTGTATTAGGTCGTCCAACACTCTGCTGTAATTCCGCCATGGAGAGAGAGGCCAATGAATTGAACAATCAAACCAGACCACAAAGCCAAAGCCTCACATAGTGGAGCCAATGATCACTTTGCAAAATGTCTGGTAAATGTTGCAGAATGTAGAGAAAGAAGGCAGCCGATGTGATCTAGATCAAAGTCCCAGAAATACACGTGTATCCATCCAATTCCCTTAAGGTCGTTTAGACTCCAAAATGGCACCACAGTTGCTATGAAGCAATTTTGACCAAAGTCCTATAAGCACTGTTGAAAAAACACCACTATACACTGAATGCAGGGCAATAAAAGACTACATTAGACCCTCCGCTGGCGGTGGAGAAATGGACGGTTGAAATTAAAGGTCAGCAGATGAAACCGAGCACAACCTCTGTTGAGTGTGACCTTAGTGACACCATCTGGTGGTATTTCAAAGTAATAACAGTGAACCTAACCTTTAAACCAATGGCTTTACTCAGGGTCCTTTACTCAGGGTCCTTTCGGAATAGGACACTATGTCGACAGGCCCTGGGTCCATGGCAGTGCAGTCGGCAGGGAATAGGGCCCCATTTGTGAGGTGGACCTGAATCACCAAAAGCCTCCAATGGTCTCCCTACAGAGGTTAGTTGAGACTGCCCCTGTCAGTCCATCACTTCGGTAAGCCGCATAAAGCAAACTCCAAAGGTATCTGGACAACAAAATTATTTAGTATTTAATCTGTCAGCTTTAACTTCAGAGGGCTTTCATCTATTCCAAACCACTTAGGAACACCACGGGCTCACGATAGGGCGATGGACGGGGATTTGGCCCTGGTGCTGGATGCCATGGGGAGGCTTCATCTGACTCGGCAGTGTCGTGGATCTTCTGTCTCCTGTCATCCGGTTCATGTCCAGTCGGATCGAGCCGGCTAGTTAGCATTCAGCCATTACCAAGCATTTTACTCGCAAATGTTCAATGAGTTCTTGGGGAGTTTTTCCCATTCTTCTCTTGAGCGCTGTCATATAGTGTGTGAAAGTCACTGCACATTTATTTTCAGTTCTGATATAAACAAAAAATAATAACACTCATATTGTAATTTTGTCACCAGATTTAATAAGTGTTTCATAAATCAATTTAGGAAAATCACATTGCAATTCGTGTACGAATATGTGGTGTTTATTCCACGTAATCCTTTCTGATATGATTGTCCTCTCATTTGTCACCACTCTTATATAACAGATAATCGTTGAACATAGATGTTCACACAACATATCAACTGCAGTCAGAGACTAGTCCTGAAAGATTGATGGTTGTATGTTCAATAGAAAACACAGATCTGCCATGATTAGAATGTGAAGGACACAGGGAGCTCTGCTATATGTTAATTCTCCAGCAACTGGTGCAGCTTCTGTTTGCCCCTGTTCCTTACTGCAGGGGGAGTGTGTGTGTGTGTGTGTGTGTCAGCAATGCGTTACCTTGTCAGACTGATTGTTTTATCGGCGAGTGACAGTGTCTGTGTGTGTGTGTGAGGGAGGGAAGGAAAGCACTGCCCTCCAGCCTCCCTAACAGGCCTAACTGGTGTCTGTTGATTACATACAATCTCTCCCTCCACTAAACAAAACACACACTCACTCTCACGCACGCACACAGACACACTCCGCTTCAAATGCTCGGAGGGCCAAGGAGGCGCGGCTTGCCTCCTGAACAGAACAACAGAGCCGCCAGCCTGCCAACCAACGTTGTTTGGTTGAAAGGGGAAGTGGACGGACAGCTGTAGCCCGTTTGGCATCGGGGAACGTTAAGGGTTCTACAGAAAGAGATGGAACTGGGTGTTCTTCCATTCGTGCCTCCCTTTTCAACTCTTCTCATGCCCGATTAGCTAGCTAGCATGTGTAGACTGCTGTGTGTGTGTGTGATCAGGTGTGTGTGTGATCAGGTGTGTGATCAGGTGCATGTGTGGACCGCTGTGTGTGTGATCAGGTGTGTGATCAGGTGCATGTGTGGACCGCTGTGTGTGTGATCAGGTGAGTGTGTGGCCAGGTGTGTGTGTGTGGTCAGGAGTGCGTGTGTGTGGTCAGGTGTGTGTCTGGCCAGTTGTGTGTGTGGCCATGTGTGGGTGGCCGTCGTTCTGAGCAAGGAAATACTTATGACATGGCACTAGTCATCTACGCAGTTGTATTAGTAAAAAGAAGTAATATTCTAACAAAAAAGATAAAGCAAAACAACATATAGAAATAAAATGTAAACTAACAGAATATATACATAGCAGTATGAACTAGCAGAAATATCAAAGAGAGTAGAAATGGGGCAATGATCACATGGGAGGAAGGAAGACCATAAAATACCTCAGGCTTTATAGTGCACCAATACATTTCAGCATTATCTTGCCATTGACACAAGCCCAAGCTCCGAAGCTCAGCATGACAATGGCAAGTGGTCCAACTGGTCACATCACTGTAGACGTTTCTCTAATGGACGCCAGGATATGATGGCAATGAAGTGCTTCTTGTGTCAAGCAGACAGCATATGGCACTAGCAAGACCACCAGCTAGAGCAACGTTACACCCCAGACATGTCTGTCCAGGGCACAAAGGAGAGAACACCAACACATCAAACACACTCTATTCACATTCAGCTCTCGTTCGCCCCCCCCTCCCCCCAGCTGAAGTCTCGGACAGCGTCTGAATTGGGTAAACAGTCCTCATCCACCGCACCATGCGGGGCTGAAGGCGAGGGAGCTCTGAGAGGATGGAGCTGGGGATGAAAGCGGATGAGAGGGAAAAGGGAAGGATGTCGGATCCACATCAGTTTCTGGCTCGAGACGAAATGTTAATCAAAACAAGATGCTCGACTGACGCCTGTGCCAAGTGGATTTTCATTGTCTAACCGATAGATCACTCATACTTGCTAGAATGTATTCTCCCAATGAACGTATTGTGAACACGTAATCATCATCACAATTTAACACAGGGTCAAGTAAACTTTATGGATACTAATCTGTATAGAAAAGAAAAAGCATCAGCGAATGTGAATCAATGTCGCCTGTTAGTTTGCAAATGAAACAGGAGCACTGAAGATGCAACGGCAAGACAACCCCCCAAAATGGAATAGTTTTGCAGGTGGTGGCCAAAGGCAATTGCCCTCTCCTTATCCTTCCAGACTGATTATCTTCTAGATTTTTTGTTTTGCCAGTCTCCTTGCCATGGTAGCATGATGTGGTACCTGCAGCCCATTCAGGTTGCAGAGGTAGGCCAGCTCCTAGATGAAGGCCCTCAGGTTCCCCAGACCTGAATCCAATTGCAAAACCTCTGGGATGTGTATCAGTGCATCCAACACCGCCAAGTTCCACCACAGACCAGGAGCTCACCGATGCCCTGATCCAGGTCTGGGAGGAGATCCCCCAGGACACCATCCGCTGTCTCATCAGGAGCATGCCCAGACGTTGTCAGGAATGTGCACAAACACGTGGAGGACATACACACTACTGAATCACATTATAAGTTACCGTGATGAAATTCACACAAGTAAGAACAGGCTGTCATTTCAATTGTTTACTCTGTGTTAGTTTTAATCCAGCTCTCAATTAGTTAGTGATTTTGGTTTCCATTGATTGTTGTTGCATCATTTTCTTCTCAATGAATTACACAATGCACAGTTAAGATAAGGATCTTCAATATATTTTGTTTAATCGAGACCCGATGGGTGATTTCGGTGTGCCTTTAGTTTTTTTAGGCCGTGTATTCTTTTTATTCCTCACACCTTGTATAGTAGCACAGACCCTTTGATAGATTTAATGTTGTTTAATGAAAACATCTCTCCCTCACTGTTTCTATCTCAGTGACACATTGCATTTAGAGTCTCTTTTAACTCTGAATAAACACATGCAGTAGACGATGGCACTCTCTGCTGGAGAATTCCAAAACGTCCTTCTCACGGTTGGTGTGAGTCAGATAGGAGATGGACATGTTTGTATTGGAGATGGACAATGTTAATAAACACGTCAGGAAGAAAGCACATAGTTAAAGTACCTCTAAATACCTGCATAACATTCAGATGTCATTTCTGAGTCCAAAGGCCTTGCCTTCCCCCTTTGACCCCAACATCCTAACAGTCTGTCTCATCCAACACTGCTAATGATCATGGCTACTCTCTACCCCTTTAGGCATCATCCGTTCATTGTTGACTGAGTTCTCGGGAACACTGGTTTAAGTACTTTAAGTACGGGAAATGTATGATAGCACTACAGCATTGGTTGCAGGGAACAACTGAAGCCGTGAGCTCCCGTTTCAGGGCAGCTGAAAGTATTATGAACCAACAGTAAGATCACTGTCCGTTTATGGACAGGGGCCCTGTGACATCAGCGAACAGGCCACTGACAGCTGTGGTAAAGCCTGGCAGCTGTGGGCTGAGTTGTGGGCGGAGCTGTGGGCGGAGTTGTGTGCCATGTTCCCCCCACTCTGCACCTCTCCGGTCCGGTAAAGGTTTCCGACCGTTCCGTCGGTTGCTTGGCTTGGTGTCGGCGCGACTCCTGCGTGTGCGAAGTGGGACCACGTCTGTCGAGTGCAACAGTGATCTTTAGGTTTACCATGAGACAAAAAAAACTGTTGAAATAGCTGTCGACTGCATCCGGGCAACTTGAATTCGTGCAGTAACAGCCTGTATTTGTGTATGCAATAACAGCCTGTATTTGTATATGCAGTAACAGCCTGTATTTGTTTATGCAGTAACAGCCTGTATTTGTGTATGCAGTAACAGCCTGTATTTGTGTATGCAGTAACAGCCTGTATTTGTGTATGCAATAACAGCCTGTATTTGTGTATGCAGAAACAGCCTGTATTTGTGTATGCAGTAACAGGCTGACGCAAAGGAGCAGTTGGCCTAGTTTCAGTGGTAGCTTGTTTTAGTCCACCAAACTTTGAGTTGTTTTGTAAAATACAGGTGAAGTAGCTACACTCTTTATTAATCATTAAGTGAAAAAGGTTTATCACTGCTGGGTTGTAAGACTGGATAGAAGTGAATAAGAGCGTCTGATAAAGGACTAAAATGTATTCATGTGTCTATAGTTTTGTATATTCTCATACATTTATGGGTCTACTGAGTTGTATATTCTGACGTCTATGTGTCTATAGTGTTGTATATTTTTATATCTCTGTGTCTAGTGTTGTATACTCTCATGTTTCTGTGTTTATATTGTTGTATATTGTCAGGTCTCTATGTGTCTATAGCATTGTATATTCTCATATATGCGTCTAGTGTTGTATATTCACTAGTTTCTATGTGTCTATAGTGTTGTATTTTCTCACATATCTTTGTGTTTATAGTGTTGTTTTCGTCCAGTGCCCACTGGAAGAAAGTGTGTGAGGATGACTCTCCAGTGGACAGCGGTGGCCATCTTTCTCTATGTGGAGATAGCAGTCATCCTGATTTTGTGTCTGCCATTTATATCTGCCAAGAGGTACTGTGGGGATATTATATGTTCTGTTAATATCGCCTTCAAGGATGCATCTTTCTTTCTAATTGTCTTTTTCCCCTGGTCTGGTCAGCCTTCACTTATAGTTCACATTTATAGTTCACACATTTAAAAGATGGGGATAAGATAAGGGCAAAGGCTGCACTTTAGAACCAGGTGTAGAAGTGCAGTAATTAAGCAATGTGATACATGCCTAATATGGCGCTAGTATACTATCAACACTATACCATGACTCACTGCTGTTATTGAACCGTTGCTAATACAATTAAACGTTGGGGTCATATCCGTTATTTGTAATCATTAAGTATACCATTGCTATCAGCCAATCAGCATGTATCGTTTCAACAATCCAGTTTATAACGCAACAACCAGGACAAACTGAAATGCGTGTGCTCCCATTCATCCTATTTCACAAGTTAAAATGTGAAATACCTTCCTTTTTAATCCCAAGGCCTGTGGTTTCCTCGGAAAGTGAAGCCAGTCTGAGACTATGAGCAGCTCAACAGATCTTGTGTCTGTCTTTAGATTTGAACAATAAAAACTTTGGTGTATATAACCGTCCATCTTCTGGGTTCAATACCTTGGGTGTATTGTTCCGGGCAGTAGGGGATTGTAGAATGCATAAGAGCACCGCAGTGCAATCCACCCCAATAATTCCATACGTAGCAATCCTAGCCTATGACAGTCAGTATATAATGTTTTGGCTCACGTTCACAATATTACAAAGATTCCCATCAGAAACGGTAAACAACAACAGAGAAGGTTTATATGTCGCTACAACCCTTCTACTCCTTGGTGCTTTGTGGAAATGATCAGTCAGCAGCCCAGTGGCCACGAGTCCACATAAACAATTACGTTTGATTATTTACACGCACCGGTAAACGGTTAACACACGTATGTGACGCACACTCTAACCGGAGGGACGTGAGGAACAGTCACGGTGCGACCATGTACACATCCGCTGACTGACCGTGACCGTTCAAGGGACACGGTCCCCCGATTTAACTGCCTCTTGTCTTCTGCAGATGGCGATCACTGTTCAGCCTGAACGTTTGGAGCTGGTTGTCTTCGTACTGGAACATGGGCTTCTTCACCATCATACTCCTTCTGATCTTCCTGTTCTGTGGTAACTGATCATAGTGGGTCTTTGACACGACATGTGTTGTGAACACAGGACATATCATTCTGCGTTGCCATTTGTAGGGATTTGTAGTAATGTCCATATTTCGAATATATAATAGCATGGCGACATACAATATGGAGTGTTTATCTTAAGACACAACGCACCACCAGGTTGGACAATTCGTATGCCGACAGGTTATTTAGGTGTTCCCATCAGTCCTGCAAGCTCCACACTACACATTGGACTGCTAATCCCCTTGTCCTTTGAATTCCCTTCCCAAGATGCTTTGAGGGAGGTGAGGAAGTACTCCAGTGCAGAGGCGGGACCGATGGGGGACGCCAAGCTAAACCCCAACCTGTTCGACCACCTGCACATGAAGCTATTCAGATCCCAGAGAAACCTCCACATCTCCGGCTTCTCCCTGTTCCTCTGGCTGTGAGTCACACCGTTGACCAGCACCTTCAGGACTGACATGGCCGTCCCTCGTGGTGGGAATGCAACGCCATCCTGGTTAGGGTTGTGGTGGATGGCCTCGTGCTTGGACCCATGGTTGCGGTCTGGTTTAGAGTTTGTTTTCTTCTGTTCCTGTAGTGTAATGCAACGTTTGGTGACTCTCATAAACCAGGTGGCCGTTGCCACAGTAACGGGAAGCAGCCTGCAGACCCAAGCAGAAAATGCCAATAAGGCAGCAAGGACGTACCAGGAGGACAACTTACTTCTAAAACAGGTGCGCAACATCGTCAGGAAGATGGCCTGGAAGACGGATTATTTCATGTCACATCACTAGTCACAGTCAAATAGAGGCATAAAGTCGAACAAAACAGAATTGGTCTGACTATTTCATTATCTCTTAACGTAATTAACAACACTCGAATCTGTAAATAAAAAACCTTAACATAACAAAATGCTTTCTGCGTAGGCTCTTTCGGATGAAGAGAAAGCCTCAAGTGAACAACAACTGAGGAGGGACGCAGAGAAGTTGATGGAAGAACTAAAGGCAGCAGAGGACGGTGGGTAATCAGGAAGTCATTGGAGAGGTTCTCAGAGGAACCGCTCTGTTTGAGTTCAAACTTCAACCTTTTTCAGCTATCGTTTAAGACATTTAAGACATCTTCATGGCTGGAATTATGTTGCGCCTCAAGTGAAGCACACATCTCTAGTATCCCATGCCTACACAACATCCCTAGTATCCCATGCCTACACAACATCTCTAGTAACCCATGCCTACACAACATCCCTAGTATCCCATGCCTACACAACATCTCTAGTAACCCATGCCTACACAACATCCCTAGTATCCCATGCCTACACAACAACATCCCTAGTATCCCATGCCTACACAACAACATCCCTAGTATCCCATGCCTACACAACAACATCCCTAGTATCCCATGCCTACACAACATCCCTAGTATCCCATGCCTACACAACATCTCTAGTATCCCATGCCTACACAACATCCCTAGTATCCCATGCCTACACAACATCCCTAGTATCCCATGCCTACACAACATCTCTAGTATCCCATGCCTACACAACATCTCTA
>JACXGK010006618.1:0-28035 GCA_016801125.1 Novumbra hubbsi
ACGGTTTGTCTCTGTTTAGTTCATTTTCAAGTGGATACTCTACACGTTATTTGTATATCGTTTTATGTTAGTTAGTCCTTTCATTTTACGTGTACAGTTCGTGTTAGTTTGTATTTGTCTTGTTGTTAAGGATTAAACCCATTTTCATTTAAAAATGTCTGCGAATGGTTCCGCCACACTACAACACCGTGACAGTTATACGGAGGATAAAACAGACAAGACAAAACAGACTGGTATCATTTCAAGTCCCAGAAAGTAACAGATAAATTGATCCTACTCCAGGCTCTGCAGAAATGATTTGAAATAGCAAGCCCACTGAAGGTTAGTTTTGTATCTAGGGAGATAATCCATGGTATTCGATAAGCCTTTAAGAAGTTACACTTTCATCTCAGGAATGTTGCTACGTTTGGTATGTTTTTCTTTTTTATTCCATCTGTATTCTTTTGAGTTCTTCGTCTATTCCCTACTACCCTCAACAAATAGTTTGATGAGGTAGAGGTTATCATCATTTAGGTTTTGATGGAGAAAGACAAAGCTATGAAAGGGAGGAGTAAGAAGCCTGATGGGGGGGACATTTTTTTTATAAACAACGCATGAGGAAATGCTGCTACCCATTGAGATCATTCAGCGGAATGGCGACTCCTTTACTTTCATACAAATGCAGCAGCAGTTTATTTTCTCTGCTCTTCGCTCTAATGAATGTCCACTGTGTGCATTCAGTCTTTAAAACCATACAGACAGAAGCTGCAAAATAACGTATTCCTCATAGAGATGACACATTTGCATTGCCTACTAGAATAATACACCATCTGCTGTGGGAGCAAACTCATTTACAGAAAACAACTTTGTGAATGCAGACGCAAGGCAGAGTTTAAAATTAATGACAGAAACTCACATCTTTAAAATGAGGATTTCATTTTTGGCGGCTTTCCGAACTTTCCTCCCATCCTTTTTCAGGAACTTTTTACAAGTGAACATTTTCAGTGTGTTTTTGTCCTTGGCCCTGAAGATCTCACAGAACTCCTCCCTGAAAAGGTAATGTACAAAACCACACGTTTATACAGATCTAATTTAAACAGGATCCTAAATAGGATTCTGAAAAGCCCTTAATTAAAATGTTATCCTTTTGTCTATGGAAAGACTTTCAGTAGGTTGACTAGTCAGAAAGGACATCAAAAAGGCTGATTTTAGTTCAGTTAATTGGGCTACTTGCAGCATACTTACGATTTGACGATCTGGCCCAGGTCATATTTATCTGTCACCTCAGAGGGATTGTTATAATCCTTCTTCTCCCCGAGTGTCAAACAGCCAAATGGCATGGCCACTCCTGCCCTGGGGGAGATAGAGACTTGGCATCATGTAATGTAATACACTATTTAACAGGAGCCCCCCCCCCCCAGTATAGCACCATGCCAAAATAACTTAAAGGATATCAATCTGTCCCGTTAGAATGTATCGTTAGTCAGTGCCACCTCTTTTGATGCAAATGAAAGTGGGGAAATATAGGTGCACTAGAGGCAACAAAAAGGCAACCCCCAAAAAGGAAATGTTTTTGCAGGTGGTGGCCACAGATAATTGCTCTCTCCTTTTTTTTCCTGACAGATTTGTCCCTAGTTTCGTGTTTTGCTAGTGTCTTTGTCACTACTGGTAGTATGAAGCGGTGCCTGCAACCCAATCAGGTTGCACAGTTATTCCAGTTCCTCCTAGAAGGTACATCCATATGTGCTGTTGCAAGAAGGTGTGCTTTGTCTCCCAGTACAGTTTCAAGAGCAAGGCTGAGATGCCAGCACATGAGCTGTTACACATGAGGGATGAACAGGGCCAGATAAGGGCCTCAACCCAGTAGCAGACATCCTCGAGTGGGACCTTACTGCTCACAGCCCATCACTGTGCAGCTCGATTGACATTTTCCAGGATAACCAGAATTGGCGGGTTTGCCGCATTAGTGCATCATTCTATTCAGAGATGAAAGCAGGTTCACACAGAGCATGTGACAGACATGAAAGAGCCTAGAGATGCTGTGGTGAACATTATGCTGCCTACAACATGATCCACCATGACTGGTTTAGCGTTGGGTCAGTAAGGGTCTGGGTAGGTATATCCTCGGAGGGTTGCACAAACCTCCACATACTTGCCAACCGTACACTGACTGCTATTAGGACCCTTCGTCAGACCTTATGCTGGTCTAGAGCACACTTTGTGGTGCAGAACAATGCCCAGCCTCATGTGGCCTGAGTGGATGACGAAGGCATTGATGCCATTTATTGTCCCTTACATTCCCCAGACCTGAATGCAATTTTGATCCTCTAGGACATTATGTGTCAGGTTATCCGACACTGTCACAGACTGAAACAGGTGCTCACTGATGCTGTGATCCAGGTCTGAAAGGAAATCCCTCAGGACACCATCTTCCATCTTGTCAGAGGCATGTCCGACATCGTCGGGAGTGAATACAGACACATGGGGGTAATACACACTACTTAGTCACTGTGTTGCCATGATGAAATTCACACAAGTTAACAGCCATCGATTTCAATTGTTTACTTTGATTTTCGTTTTGAGTTTGAATGCAGCTCAGTTTCCATTAACTGTTATTACGTCATTTTGTTCTCAACTAAATTACACAATGTACAGTAAAGATCTTGATGCTTAATATATTTCTTTTACCGAGACTCGGTTTGTGATTTAAGTATTGTATACCACTGTATAATATATTGGTCTCCAACCTTTTCAATCAGGTTCTGATGAACAGCCAAAGCCAGCAGACAGTTACAATGTTGAGACAATCGTTTTACATCACTACTCAAACAAGCCTTTTATATCTTCCGTTTAGAAACAACACATTGCTCAGCTGTCGAGCATGATGTGAAGATCTGCTAAGGGACTAAGCATCCAATCTCATTAACAGCAGATGCGTGTTTTGGGGGCATGGGTGCCCTGGGGTTCTTGAGAGGGGAGTCTTAACCAAGGGTTCTTGGTAGGGGAGTCTTAACCAAGGGTTCTTGTCTGAGGGGAGTCTTAACCAACAAGAACCCTTGGTTGTCTGAGGGGAGTCTTAACCAAGGGTACTTGTGAGGGGAGGCTTAACCAAGGGTGCTTGGGAGGAGAGTCTTAACCAAGGGTTCTTGTGAGGGGAGGCTTAACCAAGGGTTCTTGTGAGGGGAGGCTTAACCAAGGGTTCTTGGGAGGAGAGTCTTAACCAAGGGTGCTTGGGAGGAGAGTCTTAACCAAGGGTTCTTGTGAGGGGAGGCTTAACCAAGGGTGCTTGGGAGGGGAGGCTTAACCAAGGGCACTTGTGTGAAGGGAGTCTTGTGAGAGGAGTCTTAACCAAGGGCACTTGTGTGAAGGGAGTCTTGTGAGGGGAGTCTTAACCAAGGGCACTTGTGTGAAGGGAGTCTTGTGAGAGGAGTCTTAACCAAGGGCACTTGTGTGAAGGGAGTCTTGTGAGAGGAGTCTTAACCAAGGGCACTTGTGTGAAGGGAGTCTTGTGAGGGGAGTCTTAACCAAGGGCACTTGTGTGAAGGGAGTCTTGTGAGAGGCCTGAAGCAGAGTTCCTGGGGCTAAATTGAGGCTGGCCAGTAGAAGACAACCACTAATGCAACGTTGCTCTCTCAGCACAGCCGCCAGAGAGTAAAGCACTTCCAATATGGGCAGAGGGGCAAGGGATTATGGGCAGAGGGGCAAGGGATTATGGGCAGAGGGGCAAGGGATTATGGGCAGAGGGGCAAGGGATTATGGGCAGAGGGGCAAGGGATTATGGGCAGAGGGGCAAGGGATTATGGGCAGAGGGGCAAGGGATTATGGGCAGAGGGGCAAGGGATTATGGGCAGAGGGGCAAGGGATTATGGGCAGAGGACCCAAAGATACTTAAACAAAATGAAAACCCATTATGAGCTCCACATCCCGCTGATGGACCTAATTGCAGGGCAAATGATCTCTCTGATAGCACTGAATGAAACCATTCATGTTAATTGCTGAGGATCGGGACTTTCTGGCCAGCTTGTTAGGAATTTTTCCACCTCTTAAACAGAGCGCCATAAAGGGGACCGACAGAGAGGTGAATCAATTGTTTTGAAAGTCTGCGATGATGGGATGTTCATTCTCCAAACCGTGACGCTGCAGTATAAAATCAGGATAAAGAAATGACTTTGTGGACATCTTGTGCCCCAGTTTCACTACAGCAATGTTTCAACTACCATGGCTCCATGCTGTGAACAGGTCATTAAGACAAAATCTGTCTCTAAAGGAGAGTGAGTTAATGGTGCTAGTTGGCTCTCATTCAATGTATTACATTGTGTTCAGTGCTACAAAACCCAATAGATATCATCTTAACCACTGTAGGTTTGTGAAGAGGGAAATTTGAATATAATTACCTTCCCATTCTCTACCTGATCCGTCTGATATGGTTGTATGGGCGTGAATGTCTCAGTGCATTAGCTGACTGTCAGCTATTAATTAATCTATTATCGTCTGTGAGAACAACTTGGACAGAGAAAAACGATTGTGAGCGATAAGACTAGAAAGGGAACAGAATCCAAATCGTCTATTCTCACCTGATAAGTACATTTACACACACTACCCTGGAATGAGTATGTCTGATAGGGGAAGGGAACCGAGAGGGAGAAAGTGACCGAGAGAACTGGGGGAGATAGAGAGAGAGCAGTCAAGTGTGAGCAATCTGTTGAACAGTACCCTGCAAATTGACTGGGAGGTAAATCTGTGTCCAAGATATCTGAAATGCAGCGAGGGAACACTGATCTGTGTAAGCCACATTTTTAACCGAGGAGACAGTGTTGCTTTGTTAAAATACATTTAGTTAAAGAAAAGACCATATCAAGTAAAGCACACTATTTGAATGGTTCATCAAAACAATATATCAAGTAAAGCACACTATTTGAATGGCTCATCAAAACACCATATCAAGTAAAGCACACTATTTGAATGGCTCATCAAAACACCATATCAAGTAAAACACACTATTTGAATGGTTCATCAAAACACCATATCAAGTAAAGCACACTATTTGAATGGTTCATCAAAACACCATATCAAGTAAAGCACACTATTTGAACGGTTAATCAAAACACCATATCAAGTAAAGCACACTATTTGAATAGCTCTACCTTGGGGATAGAACCACAGGCAACTAGTAATGAGTAGTTTATGTCTCACAAAATAATTATTGCATGTTTTATTACAAGGCTAGTCTACATAACCAACCGAGTAAGATCGTATAATGAGGTTATACCAGGACCTGTGCTCTAAGAGCGCAAAATCTTTAGATTTTTTTAAATTTACATTAAACAGCTGAGTTATTTTTATAATGTTAAAATATGTTGGCATTATCTCCTCCTTCTTTCCCCACATCAAGATGATCATAATTACAGCCATTTATGCACAGAAAAGGTCTAACCAAGACTTTTCCATTGTTGTATGGACCAAATGCACGTGTACTTGGTTATCCAGCAGCATTAAAGAATCCTGAATGGTTTATTTATTTTTTACAGTAAAATACACTTGTGAGCCATTTTTAAAGGCTATGGCCCAATTTGTCCCATAATAATGAGGTATTTTTTTTTTATTTGAAGAACAATAGATTATATAATTAGTAACATTACACATGGTTGACTATAGACTATTCCCACAACAATGAAGAATAAAGAAGATCCTTAACACTAGGTTTGCCTGCAGCTATAGGTTGCAGCCACAATTCAATTTAGTTTATTATGGATGTATATCTCTACTAAAAAGTAGAAATATTTTTGGCAATAGAATAGGCCTCTTTTGTCACAAAATGGCAGCTCTCCACCAGAATTGTCATGGGACCAGCAGATAATCAACCGGTAAATGTTGTCTGCCTCAAAAAAGAAAATTGGTGCATGTTAGCCTCTGTCCACTTTTGATCCATGAACAAAATAATTTTACCGCAAGTCAGGGGAGTGTTTGTTTATTAGAACCAAGAGTCCAAGATGTTAAACTTCCATAGTTCATACATGTTCTCCAAATGTCCTTGTCAGCATATTTATATTAGACCAAACCGCCAGCACAGTCTTCCAATAACATAAGTGTATTCTACATCCTAACCTTATATGGCCTTGACTGGTATCCCCTCTTGAGTTCTTGGATTCACACACACTTATCGGGTTGTCTGGGGCTCCTCAATAATAGATGCCATAGGTTTGCAATACAGTACCTAATACAGCACGAGACTGCAAAATACCATTCCTTTGTGTTCGAGTATGGAACTACAATACATCAGGAAATGTTCCAACCTATGGTCCTTGGGTCTATTTGTAGAGTCTATGAGTCACATGGACAACTCTTATCAGTAGTTATGGACAGGATGTGTGGGTAGGGTGTGTGGGGCCCATCCGTAATAGACCCAGCACCACATCTCGTACCTCTTGTCCTGTGTTCTGGATTAGTCAGCACTTGTGTTGTGTTAAGTTTCTCATACCCATAATCTCTCAATGCATCCACTGAAACTCATTCCAGTATTTTCGAAACCCTTTGATGAGTAACGGACATTTTGACATTATTTCCAGTGGTGATGACGGTGCAGTGTTCGCTGCCCATCCTAATGCTCCTGGATAAGCGTTGGGCCGGGTGGACATGAGAGGGTTCGGGCTCATTCGATGGGCTGCCGATCTGCTCCTGGCATACTTTTCCAACTTATACAAGATTGCAGCAACCCCAGAGATAAATGTAAGGCTGCAGCCCAAAAGTGAAAGCACAAACACATTAGATGTCTTACAGGCTCCCGGACAGACTACTGGCACTTACCGGGTCACAATGCATTTCAAACCTGTCAAACCTTTTAAGCCTCATAATTGGTCAATATTGCAGAGTGCTCAGAGCCAATGCAAGGCGTGTCTCATCCTCAGCCAATCGGCTCTTTAAGCACTATACACAGTGCTGATGGAAGAATGTAAACCCCTTGTGCAATTAATAATGTTTTGTGTTCACCATTAAATATTTAGTAAGTCAGAAATTATGTAATTGATCTGACATTACAGGTTTAAAGTTATTAATTTTACATGTTGGTTTTGAGGAAATCATAAATGCATTAGAAAAACAAGTTTGGAAAAGGAATTTGTGTTGTTGCAAAAAACAGTCACCCCCTCGCTGACTTGGTTTAATCAAGTAGGTAAGTAGAATCAACTGGTTAAATAATTGGGCACTAAATGTACCAATCAAATGAGGGATATTTGGCAAAGGATTTGGGTGGTAGTCTGATAAATAGAGAAAATAATCATTCTCAGGTTGCTGTTACACATACAGATGAATGCAAAACACTGTTCAAAGAACAAAGGAGATCTCACAGCACCAGGAAGAGCGTAGTGACAGCACATTCGTTGTGGGGAACACTAAATAACCAGCTCAAAAACATCCATCCATTAACAAATGAAAAGCCTTTTCAAAATATTCCCACGAGCCACAAGAAAAATAATGACTCCGGTAAATGCCAAACCAAACATAATATCTGAAGATTAGTCGACCTTCCTTCCTGCAGCTCAGGTGACTGCATGCTTCAATAATAAGACCACTGAATCAAAATAGCATTCAATGAAAGCCTCTGCTGTTAATTAAGAAACCAAGAACCTGCAGGTTTCTGGAAGTCCATTCACTGGACAGATTAGTACAAAATGTACCTTTTTGGACACTTTTTATGGTCACAATCTAGCACTACCATCAATCAAAAGAACCCTTCCAACAGTCAAGAACAGTGGAGGAATATCAGCCCTAACTAGTCAACAGCACGTTATCAAGGAACCAAGAATTCTGAGGTATTCCAATAAGACATGACCAAAGCATTCAAAGAAATGCACAAAAGAGTGGCTACGTAGAAAATGTTGTTTTTGGATTAGGCAAAAGTCCTGACCTAATTTAAAAGGGTGTGGCAGGACCTGTGGGCAGTACAAGCCAGACACGCTTCAAACTTCACTAAGTTCGGTAAGGAGTGGGCAAAAGTCCTTTTACGAAAAAGTATTTTAATGGCTGATAAGTAGCAATAGGAGTGTACAATGTACACCAAGTTATAGATGCTAGTTAAGGTGTTGAATGAGAGAGTTTGCATACACTTTCACTCACGACCTCTGAGTTTTTGTAAAATACAAAAAAATTCTCAAGTAATGAAAATATTTTAGTTTTTTTTGTTTGGAATATCTTTATTATGAATTAGGGTTTAAATAAGGATTTTATTATGATCATTTTAATATTTTATACACATATATTGACCATACCTGAAGGGTTCACATACTCTCTAGCAGCACTGTAGATAATTCACCTACCATCACAAGTTCATCATGCACACACACCAACTGTTACGAATGGTATACAAGGATTGTGAGTCAGGAATGTGCTGTTCTTAACAACCCCCTTCACACAAACCCCCATTATCACACCTCTGAAAGCAGAGCTGTCTATGCCGCATTCTGCATAGGTCTCCAGTTCTCTGCAATTGGTCATCAAGTCAAGATTTTGATGGAGATGGCAATAAAAGGATGTAGGAAAAGAAATCTCTCTCTGATCCTCTTATTTAAAATGATAAATTCTCAAAACCCATCTTGCAGTCAACTCACTCATTAATATTGCTTGCTTGTATTTGTCTGACATCTTTCTATATGCAGAGAAAATATTTGAATATTATTCTTTAATTTGCAAAGTTCTATATAGGTCACACAGGGTGTATTATATATATATATTGAATATTACTACAATACAGTAAATGGTGACTCCCTTCCGGGATTCATCTGATGGTATATCCCAATTCAAAACATATTTTTGAAATTATTGTTCTCAAAATCTTAAGAAATGCACAGTATGTCCTACTTTACTAAGCAATCCTTTTTTGGCCATTGGTTTTAAAAACAACCACTGCTCTTATCTAAACTTTGTACCAGCATTCTTGAGGATCATCTGGTTGATTTATCTCAACGTTTAGGGCAATAGGTGCCCTGTAGGGTCTGGTGAAAACCACACACTGCATTCCATAATAAGAATCTTACACCAATGGTCACGCATTGTGGTGGAAATCAAGTAATCAGTTCTGCACAGAGGTGAGCACCAAGACTGATCAATAAATACAGAAAGCATTAAAAGTTGAAAATAAGAAAACTTTCCTGGGGTGTACTTACTTTTGCACCTGACCGTAGGTCAACATAATTTCACTTGACAATCATAAAATGTGAGAGATTCTCTTTCAAAATAAAACAATGTGCAGTTAATTTCAACCAAAAAATATTTTATTTTATTTCCCCAGTTTCTAAGACAACAAAAGGGAGATGGAGGAAACAAATATGTAGGAAGAGGGGATATTAAAAAGAGAGAGATGATGGAAAATAAAGAGAGAATCAAAACAAATCTGTCTGTTTCTGTCCTTTTTTTATAACGTTTTTATAAAAGAACAGATGATTTAAAACACTGTCAAGTTAAAATGTATGTCGATTATTGTAACAGATCTATGCAAACAAAGATGAATCACAAAAATGTATGCGATTTTAGCTTTCTACTCAGTCAGTATAAAGTCACGCAACACAGGTTCACATAGAGTGTTCTGTCTTTGATCTCTAACTGCAGAGGCAAAAAAATTAGATAGCTCTCTGATGGCTGGGTTAGTTTGTCTAGAGGTTTATTAGAGAAAAAAGTATATAGTATTTCATCTAAGATTCTCAAAAAAAACATCTATTACCTTAAAGATTAACCTGCTATCCTCTTATATAATAAAATAATTCACCATGCACTCACACTTGCATGTGACCGGGCAACTAACCAATAAAACATGACCGTTATATAGCGGTTTCAAAATCGAACACAACTAAGCCACACAACTAACGAACGCATGTCTCCACAAAATAAACGGAATACCGCATGCAACGTTTTTCAAGGTGATATCGCAGAAATGGTATTGAGTCAATATATCGCGCACCCCTTGTTGTAGTATCTCATCAGTGACATGTTGTAGTATCGAGTCAGTGACATGGTTTATTATCGCAGTGACAAAAATCTGCATTATCACCCTGTGCTAATTGGGAGAAGCAATTGATCGCATGAGATGCAATACATCACTCTGCAGTGTTGCATCACTACCCAGCCAGCAGCAGCAGCCTTCCATAAACACTAATGACTTTCTGAAGACACAGCAATACATGATGCCGGGAAGAAACATGTTATGATGATAAAGAACCTGGTTTGTAAGAAGCTGTAAGCTTTTTCCACTGAGCCACTGTGATAAACACATTAGACTGTTCTCCTGACAATAGAAGTGTAAACTCTATTCACTCACGTTGAATAAAACCGGAGTTAAACACCATTCTACAGTATCTAGGGCTATGGAGAAACGTAACACTAACTGTCGTTATGACTGTAAAGCAATCGGGTAATGAGTGGTATCTCTCTAGGTTGATAAAGATTTACCTACATGTACAGTAAGACTGGCCATCTTGCCATCTTACCATGAAATATATTTGCTGTTTTTTTTATTCGTATTTCTTTCCTTTTTCTCACTCACGCAATAATGGAAGTGTGTTTGTAGCATGTCCTTTCCTCTCCCTCTGCCCACCCCCTCCCAATCTCGTTTTGTCATTCCTCCCTTTCTCTACCTCTCATCTGGACACATTTTGTCCACTCGAAAAACGAAAAGCCTTGACAACCCTTGGGGAATTTAGAACCAGGATGTGTATCTCTCTCCCCGTAGTGGATCCGATAAGGTCAATATGGAGGAGCAAGTTGTCACCCAAAGAAATGACTTGATTGCTGACCTCATAGACCCTGTTGGTGTCCTGCACCGTTATTAGAGAGAGGTTTGCCATAATGATGGTCTATTTTGGATTGTTGGCCTATAATTACAGCACTTTGTTTAACCCAACCACGGGCCAAACATGCATGTTGTGATGGTGTGACTTGGGAAAGTATTGCTGCAGTAAGCCATTTGCTGATATTAGCAAATTGACACACAAAGATGAATGGGGGGAAAAGCAAGCAAGGCAGAAGTAGGGGAGAAAAATTCAAATTGAACAGGGGCTACATAAAGCTCTCTCTCAAAATGTGCCTTTTGGATTAACAAACAGACGGTGATAATTGTAGGGAAATTGCCCCGGTAAAGACAGGTTGGCAAATGCTCTGTTGTTTTCTGGGTGTGAGGCTTGGCAGTCTGGAGGAGAGAACCAAGCTAGGGGCTGGCTGACTGGGTAAGTGTGGGCTAAATGTCAGTGCTGTCAGATGCAAAACAGACCCAGCCAAAGGTCGCCTCAGGCAAACACTTTGAAATCAAAAGAAGCAACTAGCTATAAAGAAGTAAACAAAAAGGGTGCCTTATTTTCAGCCTAACGTTTAAAGCATCTACTGGGTGGTTCTCAAAGCTCCCAGTGCTGTTTTGTGTTTTTAGCTGTATTGCTTGTGGCTTGAATAAGTATACTACTAGCAATAGCGGATGAGTCCTGGTCAGGCACTGAATGTTTCTTGGTTGAAGCAGTTAAATATAGGTCTGTACAATAACGTATCACTCAGTGTGGTGCTTCCATGGGTTACAATCCTGGAGTAACCAAAGGAAACAGGTTCCCTACACCTCTCAGTGTGGGGCCTCCAGGTGCCCCCAAGGGTTACGATCTTGGATCCAAGTTCCCTACCCCTAATAGTGTGTTACTGGTTGTTACTGTAATGGCTACACTGGGCTATGATCTAGGCCAAGTACATAAAAATACACACCACTCTCAGAGTCTATAGATTGGGAATGCATTGGTATTTAGGCAAAACAAAATGGGGACTTTTCGAATGCTGCTTACTCTTATGTGTGACATGGTGTAGATTTATTACGATCTATTGTACACTATTGGTAAATAGCCTACTGGCCTAAATCTGGCTTTGACATTATACCTAATAGCTGGTGCCTATAACCAGCTCCAAAAGAACTGCATATCATGGACACAAGGGTTTGACACACCACGCATTCTATCCAAGGTATGATACATCATTGCATTTCATTTGTTTTCTTCACAGTTTATAGTGGACAACTAAGCTGGCATAGGATAAGCGGGGATATGCAACATTGCCTTAAGCGGGCCCAAAATCAACACAATTGTTAAAAAGAACCAGAAATACTTTTTTGGAAACCTTGTAGGGGTCGCAATATTCTGCGAAAACATGATACTGACATAAAAAAAAAAATGGACCTGACTTATTATCCCATACTATCAATAATCCGTTGACTTTTCTGAATAATAAATTTTTTGGGGGGGTTTTATGTAAATGTAATGTAATGAGCTATATGTTATACCATAACAGAAACGGCTAACAGTCTATGTCAGTCTATATCAGTGAGATGATACCAGTAGAACAGACTGATGTGTTCATCTACGCCAGGGGTGGGCAAATATTTTGGCTCAGGGGCCACATCAGGATTTTTAAATGAAATGGAGGGCCACATTTGTTTTTGTAATTTGTTAATCATAATTGATTTGGAGGCCAGAAAAGGGCATTCCGTGGGCCGGATGGGACAGCCTTGCGGGCCGCATTTGGCCCTTGGGTCGTAGTTTGCCCACCCCTGATCTACGCCCATCAAGGGGGGGGTGGATATAAATGGGAATAAATTGTTTAGTTTATTTAAATCAGTTCAAATGAATGTAATGTAATGAACTTATACATATTTTTGTAGTGAAGTAAATTTGCTTAGATCAGGGCTTCCAAACCCTTTTCATCTCACAGATGACCTAATTAATTTAGGAAACGTTCACAGACAACCACTAAGCATGAATATTATTCGAAGCACATATTTAATGGAATACAATTAAATAAATCTCAGGAGTTAACCGCAACAAATAGCAGAACAATGCAGGTCAAATGAACAACTGGCAGTGCTTAGTTACCTCCACCGTATGATGCCTCCACAGCTTTGGAATGATCTTTCTACTTCTAAACTCTGTTTTCAAGCAATTGTAGTGGCTTGGATTTGTGTTCCTCATGTTTAGTCTCAAGATGACGGCGAAGCTTAGCCCGCTTTAATGCTCCATTTGCAAGGATGCACAAAACACATTATAGCAATGGTTTATTTTCTGTACCTGTGTAGGTAAATTCCAGACCAATAGTGGTTCGTGGACCACAGGTATAAAATGGCTGGTTATATACTATGGCTAGCTTGGGAAGAACAAAAAGTCAGCTTGGCTGGTAGGTTATTTTAGGGACTACAGCAGGACTAAAACTCGCACGGGCACGTTTGAGTGCGAGGGAGTGACTTTACCACTGAGCCATTCAGAAGCCTCACATCATGTAAACAATGTGTAAACCCACTGGGTAGAAGTGTAAGACAGTGGCCTTGGAGCCGTGGTTTTGGATAATATATACGGGATCGGTTTGACTAGCAACCCACCATAAACATACGCAACCAAGGCTTCGCAGGCAATAAGAGAACATTCCTAGAATATTGTCAAAACAAATAAAATTTTAACCATTGTTCAACTTTTGATCTGTCAAAGTTATAAACTTACAAGGCGTGTACGTTTCTAAAACGGAGAATGTTTCCAAAGCTCCCCCTCAGCAAGGTCTTGGGGTTTTCGCAGCGTTACGCGGCTGCTGCAAGCTGGGTCATTACGGCATCTCAGAAGAAGAATGCCGGCAAAAGAAAACTTTGCGCTGTAGTTGCTTCTTAGTTTCTTTATTTTAAGATACGTTCTCCCCCTTGCGTATTCCCAGGGGGCTTTCAAGGCGCGCTAATTAACGCAGCAGTGCAGCGTATCAGAATTACCCCGACGAACCATCGGAGGCCAGGGAGGAACGTTGATCCGTGAGAGCATAACGAGGAGAGGGGAGCGGGCTAACGGCCCCGGATGGGGAAGGGACGGGGTGAGGGGAATTAGGCATCAATCGTCAGAGGCCGTAGCGTTCATGCGGGGGGGGCGGGGGGTTGAGGAACAAAACCAGATAAATTATTCACGCCGAGCGGTTCGGTCTCCCCACGCCCGTGGTGGTTGGATGGCTCTTGTATCGGAGCCGGCGTGCCTGTGCGGCGCGGCAGAGGAGCGCCAGTAGGCAGGCGGTGCTCCCTCTTTCTGGGTCACGATCACCCCCCCTCCCTCGCTCTCTTTCCGTCCACAGGCTCAGACGGAGTGCCTCCCGGCCACGTCTGTGAAGGCGTGCACCCCGCTCAGACGGCCCCTCTGATGAACACGGTGTCTTCTTGATCTGCCTGCCAGACATTTCCTGGAGTTGATCTGAGACCCGCCGCCCGATGTTTAGTTTTCCCGGCACAGCCGTTTGAAACCGTCCACTGGTCGTGCTTTATCGCGACGGGTTTCTTTTCTTCAGCTAACCGATTCGCTGAGTGTTAAAATCCCTTATGTGAATCTTTGCACGCTTCTTTTCGTTGGTAGAGAAGGTTCCGGCATTGACGTCTACTGTAGCCTTACTACCATACATTGGCATTTATTTCAGTCATCGTTTGTTCGCTTTTTCAATGTGACTTCAGGTCTCAGCCTCATCGGATCGATCGATCACAAAAAGAGAGTCTACTACGATAGCGCAGGAGCTTTTTCTGTGTTTACACCAATGGGAACCATTAGGGTCTTTTACAACTTCAGAGATAAACTTATTTCAATTATGGATTTCACATTTTTGTCTTTATTTTAAATGGTCTTGCTATTCAATTTCCTCAATTTGTGAAGGAATAGGTTACTACAAAAAACAAAAGAATAATGACAAAATCTTGCTAAGCCTTCAGGTTTTATACAGAAGACACCTGTGGAAATTATTGCAGCTGCCATTGAGCTTGATTAGAGGAACATTTTGGAATGACACTAAAATCAACCAACCCTAGTTTCACTTCATTGGATAGGACTGTTTTGTACAAGGCCAAGAGATGTGGCACTAACTGAGAGCAAATAAATCTCAGAACAATGCCATGATTCACAGGGGAGTTGGTTGGAATGTGGGAAGCGGTAGCGATGTTGGATTCGGATTGGTCCGACTACAACAAAAGCAGTCAGGATTGATGCAAGTTGGAGAACTCGAGGGAAAACCAATGACACGTTTTTCTGTTTGCCTATTTGGTCCATTTTGTAAAATAGGCAGAGTTTATCCGTTCACAGCCGGGACACAGCCATCACATCCTTTATGATCTAGTCCAGGGCTGCCTAACCCGGTTCCTGGAGATCTACTCTCATGTCGGTTTTCTCTCCAAATCTAATTTAGCACACCTGATTCAAAAACGTAGCTGGGTGAAAATCTTAACCAGGTTAGTGACAAATGGGGTTGAAGAGAAATCCTTCAGGACAGTAGATCACCAGGAACCGGGTGGGGCAGCCCTGATCTAATCGGCGTGTCTTGTGGGTGCTACTGCTAGTCACATCATTCCGAACCGGTTGGCATACCCTGGTCTTGTTGCCCCAATACCCTGGTCTTGTTGCCCCATACCCTGGTCTTGTTGCCCCATACCCTGGTCTTGTGGCCCCATACCCTGGTCTTGTTGCCCCAAGCACAGACCAGACCGTATCCCACGATAAACCCTCTGTAATCTCACAGCAACGCTTGCTCCATATTTAATGCCTGCTCCATTTTCACTCAATGATTTACAAACACAGCTTTTTTTTTGTCTTTATCCATGCTATCGTTTGCCTTTGATGTAGGCTGTCTGTGAATAATAGGAAAGGTGATAAAGGAAACAGTTGAAACCGATTTGTAAGCGAATGACACACGCTCTACTCCAGCTCTACTTAGCCCACTGGCTCATGTCTGGTTAATTAATTCATGATGTCATCAAAAAGCATCAATTCCCTTGCTTCAGAGATTTGATGTTGGGCGCGTGAAATAAATGTGGCATGTCGTGTTTCTTCTTGATTATTCTGTTTGTGTTCCAGGATTTCTCCCTACCCCAGCCCCCACGACACACCCCAACCCAGCCCAACCTCACAGAAGGCCTAGGTCCATTTGCCCCAGAAGGCCACTGGTGGACACATTACAACACCGGGCCACTGTGCTAGTTCCACCTTAACCGACTAGGCTTCCATTATCCGTTAGGGTTGTAATGGTACACGTAGCCATACTGTTCGGATTGGTACATGTTGTGTAACTACAGTGGTACCGAGCCAAATCCAGGGTACACACCGAATTCTGGCCCATAGTTACACCCCTATTATCATTATTCCCACCTCATGGAGGCAGCTCCCTGACAGCTCCCTGGATTCAGTCTTCATTATACACTCTTCCTTGGTGACGATCTGCCTTCTCAACCCTACCCGCTTATCAAAATCCAAGACACGGGTGTTCCTATAAAATAACTATGTATGGGGTGATGACGGACAACCTTACCATTCACCACACTCTAGCTACATGCTAAGTCGTATTATGACAGCACATCACAACGCATTTTTATGATGTCTTCTTGTAACAACATGTCTCCACGTGTCTTCGCTTAACAATGCGTCATCTCTTAACAACTTGTTAACAGCGTGTCTTCTGTTAACAACATGTTTACACGTGGCAACACATCTCATAACAACATGTCTCCTCATGACAACTCCTGGGTGGAGGAGTACAGCTCATACTATTTGGTCCTTGTGATCCTTGAACTCTGCAGGGCAATGTGAGATGACAGGTTGTGGGTGGCTGTAGATTTCTACTGTACATCAGGGGATCAAAGCGCATTTCGGACAGCTAGTTCGTTTTGGATAAGAAAACAAGCCCCTGTATAAAAGGATTTCGACGTCACAGCAAATGACGACGTAGGCGAGAATGGGTGAACTCAGGCCCCCAAAGCGTCACCAAAACTACCCTTTTTACTCTTCTTTGCTTCTTCCAACCCGATTGGAAGAGAACAGATACAAACACACCTACACAAAACTCTTGTCACATGCAATTGCCATACATTTGTAAGAGTTTGCAATGGGTTCAAGTACTAAGTGGGCCAAGGACTGATCCCTGAGGTAAACCAGCAGCGAGAGCATGTGGCTCAGACACAGACCCACTCTATGCCACCTGGAAGGAGTAGAGCAGAGTGGGCAGAACCTGAGACCCCCAGCTCAGAGTGTGGAGAGGAGGATCTGGTGGTTCACAGGGTCAATGGCAGCGGAAAGATCAAGGTGGATAAGAACAAAATAAAAAGAGAAATTGGCCGTGTGGAGAGACTGTGACATAGAGAAGAGCAGTCTCGTTCAGGTGACCCGTTCTGGAAACCTCATTGGTTGGGACCCAAAAGAATGTTCCAGTGCATCTGTTATCACTTTAATTTGCACCAAAACAGGTGACATTGACTCACAATCGCTTATGGTTCAGATTGATATCCCTGAAGTTCATTGACTTGGTGTTACACCGGGATAATTATGTTTTCCCTTAATCCTTTTGAGCAGTGTATTACTTATTTTATAATGTTGATTTATGATTGGACAGGTAGAGTATGGCTGTGGTAAACCGAGATCCTAATGAATAACAAATACTAAGGGGATTTTGCCTACTTTTTACTTGATTAGAAAAGTTTGCAATGATTAAATGCAGGACATCGTGATATAGTAACAATGTGAAATCTCACTAAAATGACTACAGTATATATGCCTCTAGTTGATGGGAACAGGCAGCATTTATGGGTTGGACCTCTCCTCTCTTGCCCCTCATAACACAGCAACGTACGTCTAGTCTAATTAGAATTCTATTCCTCAATGCTGCTTCAGCTACACATATTTTAACTGCTTCACATGAAATTGACATTACATTAAATATTTTCATCTTACTCCACAGATAAATGATTGCGGACTCCGTTTTAATGTGGGCTCGACTAATTTATGGTCCCTTTAGAGCGCTGACTATGGTGTTGAGAGCAAAATAGACAAATTGACTGCAGTAAATTCATGAAATCTAATTTATGAAGCTGAAGGAGAAAGTGCAAAGCGATAATATATAGGAAAAATATGACAAGTTATGATAGACGCTTCCCATAATATGATGTGGATGGGCCGCTTCCAATTGCTGAGTACTTGGAAATACACTGCTCCAAAAAATTAAGGGAACACTGAGAGCACACATCGAGTCTCAAGGAACAAAAAATATTAAAGATACAAATCTTCACTGTACATTGTGTAATTCGTTGAAACCAAACTTACGCAAATAACAATCAAAGGATACCAAAATCACCAACAGATTGAGGGCTGGATTCTAACACCTAAAATCAAAGTAAACAATTGAAATCAGAGACTGTTCCAACTTGTGTAAATTTCATCACAGAAACTCAAACGTGCCTGTATGCACTCCCAACAACGTCTGGGCATGCTCTTGATTAGATGGGAGATCTCCTAGACCAGGATCAGGACATCAGTGAACGATTGCCTTTCTGTTGCCTCTCTAGTGTACCTGTTGTCACTTTTATGTACACCCAAACAGGTGACATTGATTCACAATCAAAGGTTGTGAATCAAGGTGCATATCTAACAGTAAGAGGTGTATTATGACTACAGCCCACACATTCCACCAAAGCCAAAGGGTCAGGAAACGACAAGTCAAGTATAGAGGAAGGCGCTGGCAGGGCCATAGCAGAGGCACCAGTCAGCCTTTCTACACAATGATGATTTACAAGCAACATTCCTAGCTGTATCATATTTTATTGTCTCAATCTGCTCTTGAATAACATGAACCACAAATATTCCTTGACCACTGTAATTGGCTGGATGAGCAGAGGTTTAAGCAATGTTGTGGCATAAGATATAACATAGCAATAATTCAATTGGTTGCATTACATCCCTGGTTTTACAAATCCAGAGCAAGTTCTTAGTAAAGCAGCCATTACAAGGATTAAATGGTGACTAGAGAGACAGTCTCTTGCGTGGCAGGGTGTAATACATCCCCAGGCAGACCAGAGGGACCAATCACTGCCTGCTGTTGCAAAGAAATTTGGTTTTAACATTTAAAATGAATCAGCAATGCTTTCTGGGAGGCAGCTTAAAGCACAGTAAGAATTCCTGTTCATCATGAAATCAGAGTTGTTGAAAAACTGTGGTAGATTCCACCACAGTTCCCCTTTCTTTCCCACTTGATGGTTTAACAGTATTTGCAAGTAAGGCAATCCTCTTCTAGCACCTGTTTAGTTCTGTGAGCAGTCTTGAATGAGAGTGCAGTTAGTTCCTGTAAGTGTGATCCATTAGCTCTGCATATCAAAGCAGATTTTCTGGACAGATACTCAAAGCTATGCTCTAAAGATGAATGTCTTTTCACACACTAATCACAGCTGTCAATGCTTCCTGTTGAACAGCACGAAGAGACCATAAAATGTTTTGAATATCTTCCATTACTTCTTTTGCAATACTTTCTAGCCTTAGAATTAAAAAAGAGCAATAGCACAGATTGGTTTTCTAGTTCTGCTGATAAATGTCCTGTTCAGTCAACATCATTTACCTTTACCAGTATTCAAGTCGTATAGCGTATTTGCAAAGGAATACAAATGGCTGGACTAAAATATCAAATTCAGCTGATGACAGTAAAAGTATACAATCTAACACTAGCTATTCAGCCAAAACACCCATGAGGTTGAGATTGATCCAAGATCTGCGAGATAATTCCTGGTTCAACCACCCAAAGGAATCTGTAATAAGATTCCTTCTTTAAAGCTTCTGGGGTTTTAGTTAACCATTGCATGTTGGATTCCCAAGAAGTGTTGAAAATGCTTACCCTGCTTTTCCTTAATGTACGCTACACATCATTGATGTTTTGGATCAAAGAGGCAGTACCGCTGAAACTGTAGCTATAGTGTTATTACTGTAGTAAACCATGAGCACAGAGTGAGTGATTTATAAAAATTATTTGTTGAGGTGAATTTATATTATTTTGTCTGTTTATATCATAAAGACTAACATTTAATTGCCCTTCATCAACTTGCAGACAAATTCAATTTCTCATCCTTTCGGTCTTTTGTTTATGTACCTCTATGTGGAGTTAATATATTTCCCTACCTATTTGAAGTGCAAATCCATTTCCACTAATGCACTCATTATTTTTCCCAGCAGCACTGCATATGCCAACCAAGTTGTGCTTTTCATTTTTCTTTAGTTTTAACTGCTCCACACCCAGGGGGAAAAAGCCTCTTATAACATCACTCCACTGAAGTGGCGAAGGTGCTGAGTTAAAAGCATTTGGAGGTGTTAAAGGACTGTCAACCCCCAGGGCTTTGTCCAAACTTCAAGATGGCAGAAATATTAATTGTATAGAAGAAAAACATTTTTCACAGTTAGAAAAAGGATCAATGAAAAGGATGGTTAAGTCATTAGGTCATGCAGTAGTTGGACTTATGTTTAAATTGGATGTCCTTTTCTTGAATGACCCAAAACCCAGAGGGAGGATACTATTACTCCTTTAAAATAGACAAGGAACTGTTCATGGCAAAGCATTTTTGCCATGAACAAGTGGTTGGAAAAAGCAATTCTGAGATCCAGACCCTCAGAAGTCAAAGCAGTTCAATGTTTATCGCCTCAGGATACAACATGACACAGAGTCTTCATGACTTAATTAGCTTAACTTGCCTTGGACATCTTGATTCTGCTGGACTGTGTAGTAGTGATGCAGTGCAGTATATCGCAGTGAGATAGGAGGGATTAGCTTTCGGCATTGGAGTCATACACACAACATGTACAATCATAACACGCAGATGCTAAAATCCCTTTCTAGTTGTAGATTATATGCACATTCATTTCCATTACCATACCATGCTATGTTGTGTTTAGTTCAGCCACTAGGGGCAGTAGAATGCGTTTGAAACTTTAAATCAGAGGTGTCAAACCAGTTCCATGGAGGGCCAAGTGTCTGCAGGTTTTTTGCTTTTACCTTATTCTTGATTGGGTAAAGGTCACTAATCGTTTAAGATCTTTCTTTACCTGGTTGTATTTGGTCTCACCTAAAAAAGGTTTTACTAAGTGATGGCGGTCTGGGTCAAACACCAGTGACTCGGACGCTAACACTTGAGAGAGTTTAAATTGTGAGAGATTTTATTCCTAACCGTAACCACGCTGGAGTACAAAAAACGGAACCCTTATCCATGGTTTTGTAGTCCAGCGCTATGTAAATCTGTGTGTGCGACGATGTCACCAACACCAATGGTCCCAATGTTCCCAAAGTCATAACACCAATGTCACCAACACAAATGTTACCAATGTCACCAACACCAATGTTACCAATGTCATAACACCAATGTCACCATTACCAATGTCACCAATGTCACCAACATCGATGTCTCCAACATCAATGTCACCAACATCGATGTCTCCAACATCAATGTCACCAACACCAATGTCTCCAACATCAATGTCACCAACACCAATGTCACCAATGTTACCAATGTCAACAATGTCACCAACACTAATGCCACCAACGTCACCAACACTAATGTCACCAGTGTCACCAACACTAATGTCACCAATGTCACCAACACTAATGTCATCAATGTCACCAACACTAATGTCACCAATGACACCAATACTAATGTCGCCAATGTCACCAACACTAATGTCACCAACACTAATGTCACCAATACCAATGTCACCAATGTCACCACCAACTTGAAACTTCAATTGCATGAAGAGTGTAAAGCATGTGAAAGGTTATATCAGTATGTGTATTACGTGTGGTTAATGTTTAATGTTTATTTGTTTTAATGTTTATTTCCACATTGTATACATAAGCCATACAGTGGGGCAAAAAAGTATTTAGTCAGCCACCAATTGTGCAAGTTCTCCCAATGAAAAAGATGAGGGGCTTGTAATTTTCATCATATGTACACTTCAACTATGACAGACAAAATGAGAAAAGAAATCTAGAAAATCACATTGTAGGATTTTTTATTAATTTAATTGCAAATGATGGTGGAAAATAAGTATTTGGTCAATAACAAAAGTTTATCTCAATACTTTGTTGTATACCCTTTGTTGGCAATGACAGAGGTCAAACGTCTTCTGTCTTCACAAGGTTGTCACACACTGTTTCTGGTATTTTGGCCCAAGTCTCCATGCAGATCTCCTCTAGAGCAGTGATGTTTTGGGGCTGTTACTGGGCAACACAGACTTTCAACTCCCTCCAAAGACTTTCTATGGGGTTGAGACCTGGAGACTGGCTAGGCCACTCCAGGACCCTGAAATGCTTCTTACGAAGCCACTCCTTCGTTGCCCGGGCAGTGTGTTTGGGATCATTGTCATGCTGAAAGACCCATCCACGTTTCATCTTCAATGCCCTAGCTGATGGAAGGAGGTTTTCACTCAAAATCTCATGATACATGGCCTCATTCATTCTGTCCTTTACATGGATTAGTCGTCCTGGTCCCTTCGCAGAAAAACAGCCCCAAAGCATGATGTTTCCGCCCCTATGCATCACAGTAGGTTGGGTGTTCTTTGGATGCAACTCAGCATTCTTTGTCCTCCAAACACAACGAGTAGAATTTTTACCATTTAACTATTTTGGTTTCATCTGACCATATGACATTCTCCCAATCTTCTTCGGGATCATCCAAATGCTCTCTAGCAAACTTCAGACGGGCCTGGACATGTACTGGCTTCAGCAGGGGGAACACGTCTGGCACTGCAGGATTTGAGTCTCTGGCGGCGTGGTGTGTTACTGATGGTAGGCTTTGTTACTTGGGTCCCAGCTCTCTGCAGGTCATTCAATAGGTCCCCCCGTGTGGTTCTGGGATTTTCTGGGATTTTTGCTCACCGTTCTTCTGATCATTTTGACCCCACGGGGTGAGATCTTGCGTGGAGCCCCAGATCGAGGGAGATTATCAGTGGTCTTGTATGTCTTCCATTTCCTAATATTTGCTCCCACAGTTGATTTGTTCACACCAAGCTGCTTACCTATTGCAGATTCAGTCTTCCCAGCCTGGTGCAGATCTACCATTTTGTTTCTGGTGTCCTTTGACAGCTCTTTGGTCTTGGCCACAGTGGAGTTTGGAGTGTGACTGTTTGAGGTTGTGGACAGGTGTCTTTTATACTGATAACAAGTTCAAACAGATGCCATTAATACAGGTAACGAGTAGAGGACAGAGGAGCCTCTTAAAGGAGAAGTTACAGGTCTGTGAGAGCCAGAAATCTTGCTTGTTTGTAGGTGACCAAATACTTATTTTCCACCATAATTTGCAAATAAATTCATGTGATTTTCTGGATTTTTTTTCTCACTTTGTCTGTCATAGTTGGAGTGTACCTGTGATGAAAATTACAGGCCTCTCTCATCTTTTTCAGTGGGAGAACTTGCACAATTGGTGGCTGACTAAATACATTTTGCCCCACTCTATGGGGAGACAATACAGTATAGTAAATGAAGCCGGACAGGCATTGGAACTGCCAACAGTGATGTACAAACCAAAGTAAAATATCTGTAAAATAAAAGCACAACAGCCCAATGTGGACCAAATAGTTTGGCCAGCTGTTTTTTTATTAGTAGGGACCTGGTGTGCCACTCTAAACAGTGACCACTGTGCCTTATTCTAATGAAAGTTGACTTAGTCTTTCCATCTTCAAAAACAAAATCAAAGGGCCATCTGGTCCATTTCTACTTTAATGTTGAAAGCCTTGAACTGATCATTTGTATTCCCTTTCAATTGACCAGATCAGTGCTCTCATACACTGCATGTGAGGGAAGGGCCAGAGTACCATGAAGAGATTCATTAAGAGTGTGTGTGCAATGAATCTCTCTTTGAACTGGTGGAAACACATTTGAAGCTTATGGTCAAACCCAAACAAAGCCATAAGGCCTTACATCCAGGCTTTTAGAAATGCTCCTCCCCTGATTATTACTGCTGGTATGTGTTGTGCCCTGAGCCAAAGGCTTAATATAGCCATTGTGGGACATTCCAAGATTCCAATCAGACTTATAAATTGGTTTTGGCTAACAAAGGTACATGGGCTTGGTTTACACAGACATCTATCCACCTCATCTGTTTTTGAACAACCACGTAAGATCATCTCACATCAGACGATTCTCAAGGTTTTCAAATCAATTCAAATTTAGCCAAACAGCTACAACTAACTACGCACCTCAAAATCAGTTTGATCAATTAAGTTCAACCGTTTTACCACGGCTTGGTCTGCAGTTTGCATTAAGTTGTGGATAATACCAACACTGCAAGTGAGCTAAATTTTTTGCTGGCTAAAGTAAGGGCTGAGGGGGTTGCTTTTGTATATGGAACTGGCATTTAAGATGACAATCAAAATTGCATCCAGTTTCGATAAGGATTCCCTTCAGGGAAAGTAGCGAGAGCTTAGGATAAAGAAACATGGGGTTTGGAGTGCAGCCACGGGCAATGTTATTTTATCGTAGAAATACTTTTTAGAGAAATACATCAAACGCCTTTAACATAGCATATAACACATCACTGATTATGATAATGACTTTGTAATGCTTTCATTTGACTTTGATATACTTATTATTCAGAACAAAAATACAGGTGTAACCAAGGCAACCGAGTTGTAGATGTATGTGCTGAGTCCAGGGTCCGGGAACAGGCACAAGGATGCATTAAGAGCTGCTCTGCATACGGCCCTGGAGGAGTCCCGAGGAGTCATGGCACCGACTCCCCCTGCCCAGCTGCTCCCCTTGAGAGCCAACCAAACCCTGTCCCCATGCTGGCTACACTTCCTGACAAATAGTTTGTCACACATACACACACACACACACACACACAAGCCACCATTTAAGTCATTACGGGCGGTGATGCGTGTTTCACCCAGTGGGATCACATTCGTTCTGTCCCAAGAGACAAGCATCAGGGGGCTCACTTACCAAGATGGCATAGAACTGATTAAAGAAATTCTACTAATAAACAGAATTTTGAATGTTTACACCTAAAGATTTCTCAAGAAATATTGTACTATTCCCTTTTCAAAAAATTGGCAAACATTTCTAAAAAGGATTTTCATTTGTTATTAATGGGTTCCGTGTGTCAGCTAGGCTTAGCCAGCATTTCCCATATTCTACTTGGTAATGTTTCCATACCTGGTCATGGCTGTGCATGAATTTACGCCGTCTCAATCAAATAGTTATTCTGGCAAATCTCACAGGACACAGGAAATCATCCCACGCATTATGTACACTGATTTCTCCTTATGCATGATTGATAAATGAGGTCCTGGGATCCAAGTGGGCTCAGGCCCAACAACCATCTCCCCTCCTGGTCCCTCAGCTGCTTCAGGGAGGTTTATGGTGCACTTTACACTAGGATGGTGGCCCCTGCATCAAAAGCTCATGTTTTGCATGCATCAGAATGGCCCATCCTTCTGTCCTCGCATGGGACGTGAAGACTAAATGTGTCTTTATCGGCCATGGCATTGTGATGCGGCCCACTATTTCATATGTTTAACTTTCAGTATGTTTACAATTCTAACTAAAAACTGAAACTGTGGGCACAAAAGATTTTGATGTTTTTGGGAAATACATTTCCAAACCACAGCAGAAAAAAAAAAAAATGCTTCATGTGATCTGAGTGAAGTGGGGCCAGAACAGAAAGCCCTAAGGACAGTGTTCTGAGGCTTCTCACTTGCCCTTTACAATGTATGTTAACGGAGCTGGGAGAGTCTCATTGCACTGATCTACAAAGCCTACTATCCACCCCAAGGCAAGATAAAAATGCTTATTTACTCCCATGTGAATGGTAATGCTCAACTCTCCTGCCATTTATTCTAGCAGTCTAAGTAAAAATACACAATTTGTTTGTTTGTTTCATTCTGTCTAGAGGCTCTGACAATTCAGTTAGTGGAGTACTGTAGTACTGCTCACTGAAGAGCAGTCTGACGTAAATCAGGTACACTAGAGAGGCAGAGCAGAGGCTAGCGTGGTAGGAGGTGGTGACAGGTCAGCGTAGTAGGAGGTGGTGACAGGTCAGCATGGTAGGAGGTGGTGACAGGTCAGCGTAGTAGGAGATGGTGACGGGTCAGCGTGGTAGGAGGTGGTGACAGGTCAGCGTAGTAGGAGGTGGTGACGGGTCAGCGTGGTAGGAGGTGGTGACAGGTCAGCGTAGTAGGAGGTGGTGACGGGTCAGCGTGGTAGGAGGTGGTGACGGGTCAGTGTGGTAGGAGGTGATGATTGGTCAGCATGGTAGAAGAAGGTGATGGGTCAGCGTGGTAGGCAGTGGTGACAGAGGTCTGCCTGGTGAGAGGTGACAGGGGTCATCGTGGTAGGAGGTAATGACAAGTCCGTGTGGTAGAAGGAGGTGACAGAGGTCAGCCTGGTAGTAGCATGTGCGGAGGGTCAGCGTGGTAGGAGGAGGTGACAGAGGTCAGCCAGGTAGGAGCATGTGTCGAGGGTCAGCGTGGTAGGAGGAGGTGACAGAGGTCAGCCAGGTAGGAGCATGTGTCGGGGGTCAGCGTGGTAGGAGGAGGTGACAGAGGTCAGCCAGGTAGGAGCATGTGTCGGGGGTCAGCGTGGTAGGAGGAGGTGACAGAGGTCAGCCAGGTAGGAGCATGTGTTGGGGGTCAGCGTGGTAGGAGGAGGTGACAGAGGTCAGCCTGGTAGGAGCATATTGTCCAACCATATGGTCAAGTCCTCCAACTAATATTAATTATCCCGCCACCATTTCACTTGACTACGATGAACATCAATTCTAAATTGTCTGGTTCTGATCTTTGCTATATTCCAAACACCTAAACAAGGTGTTTAACTTCATTGTGTTGATACCATGCTGACAAAATAGGTGTTGCAAGGTCATTGAGTGTGCAGTGAATAGTCCCAATTGTAACCCACCAGCCATACTGGCGTAGAAGAATATGGAAAATGCTTTTGTTCTTTACACTTCAACAGTTAATCTTACCGTTCTATGGGCTCGAGGTTTGTTGCCTTGGTAACAAAGTCCTTCAATGGCATCATAGCACTGTTAAGAGTTCCCACTGAATGCAGACTGCAGTGTCACTTGGTTTGGAGGAGAGGATGTACTATGTTATTGCTGTATAGGGCTACATTTAGGAGTTGCTCATCTCTCGGAATTGGCTGGAGGAAAGTGTAGTGGTTTGTTCTGCGGCCAGTAGAAGTAGTTCATTTACATGTAGCACATGGATGTGAATGGAAAAGGTTCATTGAGGCGCAAATAAGGACATTTAGCAACACGGAATGGAATCACACAAAACTTTGCTAAAGTTACAGTTTTTGGTTCAACTCAGTTGTCAACCAGACGTTGCTGAATCTTTGAGTCGAGTAAGAAATGTGACTTTTTTGCAACCGAACATTGTTATTATTGGCAAACATTGGCAGGACATTCTATAAAACTGCCCCCATCACAAACCTTAAATGAGAAACATTTAAATCAATATCTAATCCACCCAAGCCGTACCAAGGTTTTCCAGCACACGGTGTGGCCTTGCTACAGAAGCTACAGCACTGCACTTCAAACGGTATGTGGACAGGTTAGGATTCTCTTTAAACAGCCGATATTCACCCTCTCTGTAAAGCTCACCGGGGTCACGACCTGACCGCAGTTCAGTGGGCAGATGCTGGCCTTTCGTGACTTCTGGCATGCTGAAGAAAGGTGCCGTTAACGGGGAAAACTTGGTTTCCACTGGAGCAGGCATGTGACAGACAAACTTCTATGGGAGAACGACCCGCAAAAGTCAATGTTGTGGCAAACATTTTCAAACGGGTTTGGAAACATATGGAAAGTAGATTTAATTCTTAAAATAACCACACAGCTATATACTGCACTTGTTAATGGCGTCCAGTATTTCTATAAAAGTCAGGCCAGGAGTCCAGTATTCCAATAACAGTCAGGCCAGGAGTCCAGTATTCCAATAACAGTCAGACCAGGAGTCCAGTATTCCAATAACAGTCAGACCAGGAGTCCAGTATTCCAGTATGGTTTTGTTTCATTGGATTAAATCACCTTTTGTTTATACAATGTCCGCTTATGGTTCCGCCGCACAACAACACCGAGACAGAATAAACCACCATATGGAACCAGCGACATTCGACGGGCAGCGTTGGGGGAGAGAGCAGTACACCTGGTTGGGGGACTGGGGATCCGACTCTCTCTCCTCTGACGATTCAGGGGCGGAATATGAGGACTGGGATCTTCCATATGATGATCCAGGCTGGGGTGTCAGCAGG
>JACXGK010006619.1:0-28117 GCA_016801125.1 Novumbra hubbsi
AAATGGCAATAGGAAAGTGAATACAAATAAGACCTTGGCTGTAAATGTCCTTCCAAAAAAATCCATCAGTACGCTAATAATCTGTCGATACGGAAACTCTAATCGCAGGATAGCCGAGCACCATCACTTCAAACAATTACTTAGCACATTGCCAAAAAAGGCATAAGAGCCGTAAATTGCATTGACCTGCATGTTTTACTGTCATCAGTCAACAGAGGGCTTTCTGGGTGGATGGATGTTTGCAGACAGTGTGTTCCGATGCATGTGCGTGTCTCAGTCTACATGTGTAAAGCATGTTTGAGTGGTTACGTGTGCGTCTATTTCAGAATGTTTAGTCAACAATGTTTATTCATTGAGAAATTGAGTCTGACCGGAGGGAGTTGGTCCATCGAGTGCAGGGCTACCCAGCCAAGTTAAGCTCTGAACACAGAAGCCACGGCGAAACTAGGGGGGGGGAATCCAATTCCAAATAATGTCAAATACTTAAGCTGTGCTAGATTGAGACAGCCTGGCTTAATGGAAGAATAGTTTGAAAACCGCAAAGCAACCTCGTCCGGCCCGTTAAGCGGGCTATAGCCAACACTCAGAGAAATATGTGTCAAATAGCGTTTGAACCCAGGTCTTCTGGACCAGTCATCTGGACCTCAACCACTACAAGCAGTGTTTCCACCACCGACCGCGGATCCAGCAGGATCGGTAACGCGGTCATAGATGTTTTCAGGGATTAGGGCAGTTCTTTCAGAGAGCAGAGTGGCCAAGACACAACCATCTATCCGTCACCTTTGCCCCAAGGGCACTAAATGCCCGAGTGGGTCTGGTGTGTACCCACATAGCAGCGCCCAGCAGATGGTAGCGTTCACTTATGACAACAGTCTGTGCCGTGTATCGAGCTTAGTGAGGTTCTGATGAGGCTGCGGGGACTCGGGTTCAATGGTCAAACAGGAATTTAAAGTGAAATAAGGTGCTATTTTGGACGTTGAAGCTCATCTGCCTATGAGCCCCGATCCAAAGTAGGGCGCCATTGAGTAAAAAGGCTGCTTTCTGGGACGCAGAATGGCAGTATGGTGAGAAGTGTTGAGGCACTGAGCTGTGATTGACGGCTCGAAAAAACAAATCCTTAGCAGAAAATCACCGCTCCACTCTAATCTCCTATAGACATCATCCTCTCCTCCTAACCTAACCCTCCTAACATAACCCTAACCCTCCCAACATAACCCTAACCCTCCTAACATAACCCTCCTAACATAACCCTAACCCTCCTAACATAACCCTGACCCTCCTAACATAACCCTAACCCTCCTAACATAACCCTCCTAACATAACCCTAACCCTCCTAACATAACCCTAACCCTCCTAACATAACCCTCCTAACATAACCCCCCTAACATAACCCTAACCCTCTTAACATAACCCTAACCCTCCTAACATAACCCTAACCCTCCTAATATAACCCTGACCCTTTTAACATAACCCTAACGCTCCTAACATAACCCTCCTAACATAACCCTAACCCTCGTAACATAACCCTCCTAACATAACCCTAACCCTCCTAACATAACCCTCCTAATATAACCCTCCTAACCAAACCCTAACCCTCCTAACATAACCCTCCTAACATAACCCAAACCCTCCTAACCAAACCCTAACCCACAGTCTTTGGCATAAGTACGTGCGTAGTGCAGAACCCTTTGTCTAAATGAGTTCACTGTGTAGGGGATAAGTTGCTGTTTAGGATGTCCCTCATTTAACAGATTGACATTCAGTTGACAGGCGCGCCTCAACAAAAGCCTATTAACTTTAATATCAGTTTAAAACGCACTTTCAATTACAAACCGCTTTAAGTCTGTTCAATTATCGTTACATGCAGCTGGGCAAACAAAACAGCTTCTTTCCTGTGAAGGGCATTCACATGACCTGGATTAGACCAGACCAAACATTAATGTCACCATATCCTCAAACCAGGAGCCAATTAAAGCTACTACACACAATTCCCTTAAAGGTGCCCCTAACGAGCGTAGGCTACTGTCCAAGATACGGGAATCAGGTCAAAGTTTGCCAGTGAAGAATCAAAAAGGATTAAATTGAAAAACATCTAACAATACACAGACAATCCACTAGGGGGCTCTGCAGACCAGCGAGGGTCACCCATAAAAGGCCAGTGGACCATGAACCTGGAGGCTGTGTGGATTGATGGATAGTCTTCTGACCGAACCGGACCAAGACTACCACAGTACGGCATGTATGGACTGACCCGTGAAACAAACACCCACATAATACACAGGGGTCATTCACAGTACTTACCAAGCCAGCTCCTGTTGAGGTACACGGATACAAACACCCACATAATACACAGGGGTCATTCACAGTACTTACCCAGCCAGCTCCTGTTGAGGTACACGGATACAAACACCGGGGGCACCGTGAAGAAGTCCACCACCGAGTTCACTTCCAGCCAGAACCACAGCTTGTCATTGGCCGCAATGAACTGAGGCCGGAGAGAAAGCAACTCAACTAATTAACTATATTCCACCAACCCCTTTTCACAATGACAAGGCGCCATTGGTGCTATGATGCTAAGCGGCGCTAAAGAAAGTAATGGGGCCAAGATGGCTGCCAAAACTGCAAATAAGACATGTCTGGTCCTGGAGGTGGATCTACCTGGACAGAGGAAATTATGTGAATGGCCCTGATATCAAATAACAAATAAATAGTAACTAACACACATGACAAATGCAAATACTACGTGGTATATGCTAAATATTGTATTCCTATAACGAGCTGTGTTCCATAAGATCAACACACTTACATGGATCAAGTTTAAAGCCAAATGGTGTCCGTGCACAAACGTTAGTAGATTCAAAAGAGTGGTTTGTTAGACTTCCACCACAGAACATCACTTCTGAGTTTAGATATTTAGGAATTGTGTAATCTCAAGTGCAGCACTTCACAAATAGTTTGCAACCTGTCAGTGTATCGATGTCCTGTGGCTTCTCAGTCCCACAGGCCTCCACACAAATCTTGTTTTGTGATCATGTAGGCTAATCCAAAGGGGGGTGCTGATGGGAGAGCTCATAGAGAACAGGTACTGGGCCAGAAGTGAAGCGGAGCAGATAGCTGCTCCATTCTCAAACCAAATTAAAAGCCCTCTGCTTCGCTCTACTCACACAGAGCAACAGTGCCATGTTAGTACGGAGGTTAGAGGTTGGGACCTGCAGCCCCGGAGGATGGGGCCTGTTCACCAGCTAAGACAACCAGTCACACAACATAAACCTCCACCCGTGTTTCAGACTGTGGTTCCCCACAACAGTCCTCGAGTAGCAATATGGCCAAATGTTGTCTGTAGATCTGGGCAAGAACATCTGAATAGACATGTTAACTAATCATCAGTTCCTGAATGAGTTAAATAGGTCATGTGTCCCGGGTTTAGCAAATATGTGTGCCGTTGTGGGTACTGGAGCACAGGAGTTGTGAAGCTCTGGTTTAAAATGCTCCAGTTTCACAGAATGCAGTGCTTAAATGTAAACAACTGGTATACAAATCAAATGTAGCATTGTTTTGACTTACCCGTAGACCGAAGTACAAGAGGAAGAAGATGTTGAAAGCCATATCGATCTGTAGTGTAAAGTCTTTGTAGAAGTTCTGACAGGACTCGATGGGGCTATCAGAACAGAAAAAAAATAGAAAATGTTTCAAATGTCTTACTCATTTAAGATTCTCTAAAGTGTATTTTTCCTGTATATTCCATTTAATTAGAATGAGTCCTATAATGTAGGGTGGGATTCTTATTGTCAGGGCTTGCATCTGGATCAAACACTTATAAAGGATCTAGAGCAGGGGTGCCCAAACTAGGAGACCTTTCATTTGGCGCGCCACGCCATATAATATAATACAGTTTGGTATAATACAACGTTACTTTCGGCCCACGGCCCTCAGTCAAGTTTGATTTTTGGCCCTTCATAGGAAAAAGTTTGGGCAACCCTGATATAGAGATATCCTTTATAAGTAAACAAACGAGTAAATGTTAGAACTCTATCCACCATTATAATAACTGACACCACCTCACTTCATATGAACTAAATTCAGCAGTCTGTAATAACAGTTCACAGTCATCATAAACATTACATTGTTCCAGTACAAGTGTGACTGCTGCCATTTACGCTTTAATAAATGTTTCCACGTTTCACATAAACACGGCTTACCGCATGTTATACTGCTGTTTAATGCATTCAGTCTTTGTGTTCTAAAAATAGCACAAAGCACAGTTGATACTCATCCACTGTCCCAGATATAAGAGAACGAGTATCAGCAACATCAAGCTGGGCTCTTCTTCTGTCTGAAGGTTCTCAAATGGCAACAAGTTTATAATACGACTTTGAGATCAGAATGTTCAGAAAAAATGTAACACCAGGAGAAGGCAAACAACACTTCTGGCCTCCATAACAAACATTTATACCACTTCATACATTTGTGGAAATTATAAGATAATCTCTACATTTCTCTGTGTCTAATGAGGATAACAAACAAATCTTTGGAACATATGGCCATCCCCACATCCTTTCTGTTCTCTGAGCTCGACGAAAACCTTTTAGTACTCTTCCTTTACTTTCTAATGGCACATCCTATCTGCACCATCAGTAGGCTACATGCTGAAAGAGCAACCGTTTCAATGCAGAAACCTGAAAGGTCGTTTTGTTTGGCTTCTTAGCGTGTAATGAGTGATGCTGATTGTTCCTAAACAGGAACTTTGGTCTTTCCTGTCTGGTTCTGTTCAGTCTGTCTAGAGCCCGTGAGCGTTATGGGGTTTAAGTTATTTCATTTGAGAGAGAAAGGAGATTCTTTTAAAACAGGCAGGCGACACCACTTTCCCGGAAAGGACTGATCTCTTAAATGGGTAATGATAATGACAAGGTGGAGAAGATAGCTAGGGACCCTGTAGTCTGCGTCTAGTCAACCAGTCAAATCATGGACAACATCGTTATTCAAACACCTGTACACAATGCTAACAGAACTAAATACATATGATTAAGAACTTTTTGAACTAAGACAATTTAAGACATTTGAAGTCCTCTTATTTAAATGAACTAATTTAAGACTTTTGAAAGACCAGCACATACCCTGTAACATGGAAACTAGAACTCTCAGTGTGGGATATGTGGTCAGTCATATTGGTCAGGGAGTTGGTCAACGTTATCTGCCAGGTACATTGGTTAGTTGGACGATTTTGGATAAATTATCCTATTTATTTTTTAGATCAGTTAACGATACGATCAACATTCCATTTAGACATTTTGGGTTTCCTAGTACATATAATCAGGACATGTACCAAAATAGACTGGGCATCATTTCTCCCTAACCAAAACGGCTGCAACTTCTTCATATTCTGCAAATTTGAGAGATAAAAAAAAATCTAAAAGCCTCTCTGCTCGGATTTTCATTTTAGACACACCAGGAGTTGTTAGTACGGGAAATGTTTAATATGTGTAAGAGTCATACACAGTATTTGCTTCAGACCTCATTTTACAGCATCATTACAAATCAGGTTACAACGGCTTAACAACAATACTACTTTATTTCCCTTCCAACACATCTTTTAGGAGATTAGATTTGGATCTCATTGACAAAAAGAGAATCTCATTGCTCCGAAGAGCTCAAATGTCACAATGAAATCGTTTTTTTTTCTTTCTCACTACATGATAGCTTTCAGGAGATTAACAAGACACAATCCTGGTGGTAACTGTAAACCCATACTTAAAAAAGCATTAACTTTGTTTTTAAATTAGCCCAGATGATGTATATTTACTTTAATGTATGCAGTACCAGTCAGAATTTTTTAAGAATCTGCAGCTTTAAGGGGATTTCTTCAATTTTCCACATTGTAGAATAATAATGAAGACTACAAACTATGCAACCAAATAAGATGTATAAGGGAACGAGAGAATAATGAGCATGTATGTGTTGCAGAAGGGATACTGACACTATAAAACATTATATCCTGTTACAAGTCATGTCTAACATGTAACAGGTCTTCTATATGGGTGTAGATGGTAGTACAGAGATGGTGTTATAGAAAGAGATCCTCGCACTACAATAGGTTATATCCCTTAACAAGTCATATCTAACATGTAACAGGTCTTCTATATGGGTGTAGATGGTAGTACAGAGATGGTGTTATAGAAAGAGATCCTCACACTACAATAGGTTATATCCCTTAACAAGTCATGTCTAACATGTAACAGGTCTTCTATATGGGTGTAGATGGTAGTACAGAGATGGTGTTATAGAAAGAGATACTCACTCAGAGGAATCTATGAAGTATATAACAAGGGCTCCAATGCTGAGGGCAAAGACAAGCACAACCTGCAAAAGAAAAAGACAAGTTGGACATGATTACTTTCACTTTTAAAACAAAGCAACAGTCTTTAAATGTTTGAGTGTTATTATTATACTGCTGAGAAGTAACATAATGGTCCCAGTAATTGGCAAATTATATTTATTGAGGCAGAAATGTTTATTAGGCCAAGGAGAAATAGTTCCCAACTAGCAATGTCAGGTGTAGAGCTAGTAGCTAACATCATAGGAGCACATTGTGACAGAGGAAAGAGAAAGCTAGGCTACGGCTACATCTAGGAACATGCAAACACACACACACACACACACAGCAGGTTGAAAGGAAACTCACACACACAAAAAACACAAAGCCTGGCTGAAAGGAAATGCACACACACATAGACACACACAGCCTAGTTGAAAGAGAACACACTCAGACAAACGTGGAGAACTGTAAATAGAGAAGTCTACACACACACACACACACACACACAGACACAGACACACACATACATACAGATCTGTAAACAAGAACAAGAGCTCATCCAGTAAATAGAGCAGTGCCTACTGCATACACCGTGACACAAGGTGGGGCGACCGGCCGTGTCTACAGGGTGAGGACAGGGGAGACTCACAGCCCCCAGGATCCTGTTTAATCATGGAGGGACTTCCAGGGAGCCCTCAGGGGATGCCTCGTGCCTCGGCTGTAAACCCCAACAAGGGGTCTAGGGCGGTGGCGGTACGTTACTGCCACCTTCTATGGTTGACATCTCACGTACTGTTTGCTATTACCACAATCATGGTGTGAAGAACTCCAATGGGAGTCTGGTTACCAGCCTGATCGATGTCTTACAGCGAACCATCCATACAGCAGCCCGTAGGTGTACCCCATGAACCCTAACCTACACAGCCCCGGTCAGAAGTAGGGGGCTGCATAGGGAGGAGGGTGCCATTTTAGGACGCACACGCAAAGTACCCTGGGTTGAACAGACGGGGCGTCAACGGGGAGACACAGGGACCCCAAACCACACTTCAGACTGCACAGAGAAGCGTTTTAGAACATTCCCAGGGCTCCTTGTCTGTTTTCTTTTGTATGCTTTTGGCAGGACAACAGGAAAGGATAAAATGTACTTGTCGACAGTTGTAACGTACCTTCCTTTTAAGGTTGTAGTTATATATTTATATATAAAAAGTAGATTATACATATTTTTTTCATCAAATATTAAATGCTGCATGCAACATCAAACATTATTAAAAAGCCCCTCAGGGGAAGAAATACTGAGCTTATATTTTAATCTTTTTATTATTTTTTGTAAGAAGTAAGAGGGTAGAGGAGGTGAGAGGACAGTAGCAAAGAGGAGGCAAGTAGAGGAGAGGCTTGAGGATAAAGTTCATCAGTATAGCCCGTTACACCAACAAAACAATAATAGTCACACTTGTCTGAAATTCTCTCAGTCTCAAGAACATAATTTGCATCTATTATTTTGTATGAAATAACCGCAGCTGTATGCTACAGGTTAATCAAAGACTGGAATTTGCTAGAAGCTTAATTGAACGTACATGCAGTTAAATAAGTCAAATGAGCAATCAAAGTTCTTCCATACCTTACATTTCTTCATTCTGGATTCTATTAATCATTGACATGCATTTAGAATATCCGATCATGCTTCTCTTTATGAATAATTGTAATTATAAATAATCACAAAAAATATAAAACTCAATAATACCATAACAGTTTTAAATAACTTGTATGCAACAAAAGGGGATTGGCTCGCTGGGAACGGGGGTGACTCGCTGGGAACGGGGGTGACTCGCTGGGAACGGGGGTGACTCGCTGGGAACGGGGGTGACTCACTGGGAACGGGGGTGACTCGCTGGGAACGGGGGTGACTCGCTGGGAACGGGGGTGACTCACAGTCCCTGGGATCCTGTTTAATCATGGAGGGACATCCAGTGAGCCATTATTCTGTAGCATTTAATTGTGACGTTGGCTTGCTGCATGTATTCGGAATTAATAAAGGCACAGTTTGGTATTCAGACTCTTCTTGTCAATTTGTGGTAAAATCTACATTCTCCAAACAACACAGTCGATTTTAGTATTCATGGAGACTCTAATAAACATATATATATATATATGTATATATATATATATATATAGAGAGAGAGAGAGAGAGAGAAAGTGACAAGACAGAGCCATGAGAAAACGAGAGAGAGAGCAAGATGAATACTAAAAGTGCTCATGGTTACACATTTACAAATACAATCAAAAAGAAAAAGGAATCAGTAAACAAGGAAATACAGAAATGGAAAGTAAAAATGTTTCACACTGTTCAACGAGACAGCAGTGTGTGTGTGGGTGGGTGGGTCTGTATGTGTGCGGGTCGATGTGTGTGTGTGTGTGTGTGGGTGGGTGAATAACTGAATGAGGATATTTACTCAACACACTGCTGCATAAAAAGCACAAGGATTATGATGGACCTCTGCAACCTGAGCCATGGGCCACTGACATATATATGGTCAGGAACATCCTAGCCAGATCGAAGAGATTGAAAAACTGCTTCTACCCCCGGGGCTGTCAGATTGTTTAACGAGCCTGTCCATCTGCACACAACACCCTCGCCCCAGGTCGCTTGTTCACAGTCAATCACAGAGCAAGAGGGAGATACTTCACTCGTCTTGGCGTTCTCGGCTTACGTGGTAAAAATCTTAATACTTGCTGTTTAAACAGCTAAAGAATATTACAATACAGTACATGCATGAATGAGCATTGCAATCAAACATGCTTGTTCCGTTAGCAACTAAGCTACAGTACCCTATTTATCTAACCCTGCACCCAGGGACATGAACACATAGCTTAGCCTGTTTTACCGAGATTAACATTGTAGACGAGCTGCTCGTTAATTGTTCTTTTAATTAAGAGGGCTTGTTTCAGATGTCCGTCAACAGTAAATAGGCTAAGCACAGCAGCAGCTGACACAAGAGTCTGCAGGCATCACGGCAAAAACAGGAGGGAGGCAGCTGGCGCTTAACAATGTTGGCTAGCGGCTACTACCTTAGCAACGGTGGTTAGCTACCTCCAGTAGAAGACATTTAACTGATCAGTTGGGTCGGCTGATGTGTGTAAACAACCACTTCCTGCATTCGGGATGTTGGTCAGGTTGAAACATTTGCAAAAGATCACACTTTACAGTTCTGAAGTTCTTGAAATATTTCTTTCACAAAACATCCTTTACTATGTGCTTATTGTTTAACTATTGACGTGCCATTCAGGGACTTTAAGGAGTACCTAAACTCTGTAAAATCATTGGCACCTCAGTTATTTTGTGTGTAATAACACTAGTCACACCAAGGGTTAATTAGATTATACACATTATTCAACATATTAATGTGTTGAATAAATGTACATTTTATAAATTGGAGTGTGTGCACAGTGAATGTGTGTGCACGGTGAATGTGTGTGCACGGTGAATGTGTGTGCACGGTGTAAATAAGCTTCAGTGTGACAATATGACCTGCTGAACAACCATCCAAGCCGAAATTAAATCCTAAATGATTTGAAAAGTTCTGCACTAGCATGTGTTTACAGTAGTAATAGTATTTACCGTAATAATAGTGTTTACAGAAGTAATAGTGTTTACCGTAATAATAGTGTTTACAGAAGTAATAGTGTTTACGGTAAACATTTTGCGAGCTAATTTTGTTTACAGGAGTAATAGAGTTTACAGTACACATTCTGTGGAGTAATATTGTTTACAGTAAACATTCAGTGGAGTACTAGTGTTTACAGTATTAATAGTGTTTACTGTACACATTCTGCATAGTAATAGTGTTTACAGTACACGCTCTGTGGAGTAATAATGACCCTGTCTTTCTTATAAAGTTAATGACACAAAAGACGTGTCCTGACACAGCAGCTCAGGCTGTTAATAATGGATGAGTAGTTCTGAACCAATGAATGTTCATAATGATGTGAAATTGTATTGTCAGTGTTTCCACTGATGTATCCCACAATGAGAAAACACCTTCATGCATTTTTAATGTCCTGTCCCTAGCTTCTCTTTTCAAAGGAAGCTCCGTTGCCTCTATCTCTCTGTCTCTCTCTGCCTCTATCTTTCTGTCACTCTCTCTCTTTCTGTCACTCTCTCTGCCTCTATCACTCTGTCACTCTCTCTGCCTCTCTCTCTCTTTCTCACTTTCCCTCTATAATTCTCCACCTGTCCGTCTCTCTCGGTTTCTGCCTCTAAACAATCCCAGTCAGAAACAATGACATGCGGTGACCAAACCTTCACAGTTAATTGATAATGAAGCTGAAGAAAAGACAGCTGTAGTTTTGACAGCCAGGTAGATTTGCCTCCTCACTTATTCTCTAACAAGAGGAAACCTTCTTAACAAGGTCTCAGCCATTATCATGACATGAATCCTGAATTGCCAGGTATCTTAAGCGTGACTGTGGAAAGGCTGTCATATGGGACTTCCCACGTGACAATTAAATGACAGTACTTCATTCACTAGGACGCGCATGGATAACTCCCCAAACGAGGGATTGTGTCCCAAACTGGCCTACAGTGTACTTTTCCTACCGTAGCCCCATGGGTGCCGGTCCACAGAAACACCTAAAACATTTTGCACCTAAAACCTAAAAATAGTTGCTACTTTCAAGGCCTACTGATGGTGACAACAAACAAAGCCATGTCCTAATAAACCGGGGCACTGGAAAAACTTAAAGTTGACGCATTTTTAAAACATATCGGAAGTAATGAAGAGATAAAAATTCTATATATAACAACCGTCCAGCCAGGCCAGAAGTTGTGAGTAAGCTACTTCTCCATGTTTGATCATTTGTTCCCCAGCTTGAGTTTACATTTGCTAAATATTCACGTAGCGACTCATCCTGACAACCGTTGTTTCAGAACATCCTGTCTTGTAAGCTAGTTGAATAAATATGTGGTTTTATTATGGGTTGTGGACAAGCTGGTATTGTAAAAAAGGACCCAGACAAGCCTAGTAGTGCTGGCCTGTGATTAGAAGGGATGAATGTTTGATTCCCCGGCTGAATTCGATTTGCAGTTTCCTATGTAGCAGATCTTTAATCAATTTGCTATGTAAACAGTGGGGTTATATACACAGAGGGCTAATGGAGAACAAGGGTTATATACACAGAGGACTAACAGAGAACAGGGGTTATATACACAGAGGACTGACAGAGAACAGGCGTTATATACACAGAGGACTAACAGAGAACAGGCGTTATATACACAGAGGACTAACAGAGAACAGGGGTTATATACACAGAGGACTAACAGAGAACAGGGGTTATATACACTGAGGGCTAACAAAGAACAGGGGTTGTACACAAAGAGGGCTAACAGAGAACAGGGGTTATATACACAGAGGGCTAACATGGGTTATATACACAGAGGGCTATCAGAGAACCAGAGTTATATACAAATACAAATATTAATGCCTAATTTGTTTGAATCTCTAACCACTACGCTATTTTACAATGGTCAGTCATTTACTCACTAAGAGACATTCGCTCTTCTGGTCATAACTCTTAATAACTTGCAGTTGAAACGATGGTTAAACAATATTACAATACAGTTTATGCATGAATGAGCATTGCAATCAAACTTGCTTGTTCCGTTTGCAACTAAGCTACAGTACCCTATATATCTCACCCTGCACCCAGGGACATGAACACATAGCTTAGCCTGTTTTACTGAGATTACCATTGCAAAGGCGTTACCCCTAAATTGTTCTAATAATTAAAATGCCTTGTTTCAGATGTCCGTCAACAGTAAATAGGCTAAGCACAGCAGCAGCTGACACAGGAGTCTGCAGAAATCACGGCAAAAACAGGAGGGAGGCAGCTGGCGCTTAACAATGTTGGCTAGCGGCTACTACCTTAGCAACGGTGGTTAGCTACCTCCAGTAGAAGACATTTAACTTTGTGCATTTGAGCCAGTTGATGTGTGTAAACAACCTCTTCCTGAGTAATCATTATTTCGAATTTGTGATATTGGTCAGGTTAAAAGATCACATTACAGTTATCAAGTCCTTTAAACATTCCTTGCCCAAAACATCCTGTCCTATGTGCTTAATGTTTAATTATTGACGTGCCATTCAGAGACTTTAATGAGAAACTAAGCGCTGTAAAATGTAATAACGGCATGTCAATTCTATTGTGTGTAATAATCACACAAATGACACAATAATAGTCACACAAAAGGTTAAACAAATCAAGTTTAAATAGCACACACTTTAGATGAGGCCTCACAAAACAACTGTACAAAATGAATAGTACATTGTTTATAATAACGTTTATTAACCATACTGCAGTTCATAAATTCGTTTTTTTAGTTGTTACTATAAATTGCTTTACCAAAAACCTTTACCAAAGGCCTGTACTAAAAGCTCCAAAATTATCAGCACCCTTGATGAAGAGTCAAATATAAAGTTCTGGTTTAGCATGTGGTGAGAGTAGGAGCCAACTGAGAGTCTCCTGTGTATTAAATACTTTGTTTGATCTTTGCTTTGCATTCACCTTCACTCCGTAACAAACACTTTGATTAGTTTGTCTCTTATCTATTTTTTTATTTCAATGTCAAATATTTGAAACCAGCATTAAAGAATGTCACACCAAGTTCCTACATAGGCATCAATTGGGAATACCTCTTTGCTGTTCTTAGGAAGTTTGGATTAGAAGACAACTTTTGCGTATGTGTGTTTCTGTCATATACGTCTTCCCAGGCCAGTGTCTGAACTAATGACAGCCATTGAAAGTGGGACCAGGCAGGGTTGCCCTCTCTCCCCTTTGTTATTTGCCCTCGGTCTTGAAGCCCTTTTGATAGCTCTACGTGCATCTTCCTCTTTCCAGGGGGTTTCACAGGAGGGGATTGATCACGGGTTGTCCTTATATGCTGATGATTGTTACTCTATGTCAGTAACCCTGATACCTGCTTAAATTCCATCCCCTCTATTCTGGCGGACTTTGGCTCTTTTTCAGGTGACAAGATGAATCTCCAGAAGAGTGAGTGCTTCCCAATCAATCAATCTATGCTGCAGCTAAAGCCGACTTGCCTTTCAAAACTAGCCTCTCTGGTTTCTCATTCCTCAGAGTGAAAGTAACACGTTCACTACCTGCCCTCCTCTCTGCCAGCTTTGCTCCCCGTCTTGTGCCAATGAAGCCTGACCTTCAGCGGTGGGGTAGCTTACCGCCATCACTTATAGAGACGATTAATGCTGATAAAATTCAATTCAATTCATCTATTGAATTGCTCTATCTATTTCATTCTATCCCATTGTTTTGACCAAAGTCCCTTTTTCAATCAATCAGGCTTTTACGGGCTGGCACTGCCCAACTTTTTGTACTGCTACTGGGGTGCCAATCATCAGTGGTACACGGCGCTTTCGTGACTTAAGATCCAGTATAGGTTTCAGCTTCATTTCAAATGGTTCCCCGTCAAGCATTGTGTCTCCTCACAGTTTTCCAATGAGGATTTCACATCATGGAAACGAAGACATGTTTGGGTGAAAGGTTATGAAATGTTTTAAGCATGAACTTGAAGAATGTTAACGTAACTTGAGTGTGAGTAATGACCATTACCTTCGGAATGGTTCATCGTGAATCACTGCAAACCTAAACTCAAGCCAGTATGCAATTAAATAACAATAACTCTCCCTAACAACAAGCCAAAGAAAAACGGTCAGTTTGTATTCACCTCGGACCGTTTTTAGGGCCACTGAAGAACCAATTTCAAACATGCCAGACATAAATTCATGGGAGTCTAAACGTTGTCTCACAATCTTTGAGTGCCACCCACTTCAGCCTTGTTTATATATGCCTTTAACACACACACCATTCATCCTGGGCTTCACCTCATTTGATCTGCTTACACTTAGAGACCTGCTTCCGATCAGTTCATTTATATTAACTGCCTAATATATGCTTATATTTTTTAACTAATACACTCAAAAATGGCACATCTGATGTAAGGGGCTGTGATCAAAGGATATTCGGATGCTGATGAGTGTACCCCATCAAACAAAAATTAACCCCAAATGGCACCCTGTTTCCATGTTAGTGCAGTGGTTTTAACCAAAGCCATAGGGGTAGTGCTATAGTAAAAAAGTAAGGTTAAAAAAAACCAATGAAATTAAATATTAAAAGCTCCAAATTGTTCAAATCCCATCAGAAGGTGACAACAAATGCAAGTAATAAATTGCATGAACTGCTTTTCTGTGCATTAAACACTTTCACACAAGATCATATATTTCTCTCTCTTACTGTTGTTACAATGAGACGAGGCCAGGATCTGATGGCGAGCAAAGGAATGCAAAAACAACTGCTCTCAATTACCTCCCTATGTCAAACGTGATGAACACGAGGCAGAGTCGCTGGGGAGACATACGCCCGATGAGAGACATCTAAGACACCACAACCCAGACACAGGACACGTCATCAGGCCTCTTCGAAACGTCAAGCAACTGTCCCCAGATTTACCTGGTACCATGGGTGCAGCTGCCGCTTCATTGGCTGTCCTTTATCCTGTTCCTGTTTATTTTTTGTAGTCATGGAAACATGTAATATGTTGTAGGTGCAGGGAAAATCGATATGCACGTTAGTATCAATGTCATTGTTGATTATGTGCTTGTTAAAGGACAGAGTGAGGTGATAAGGGAGAGAAAGTTACTAAAGGTACACAAATGTTTATTGTATAGCCTCTTTATTATATAGCCTCTTTATTTGTAGCCTTTTTTACTATAGCCTCTCTATTATACAGCCTCTTCTTTATTACCTTCCATCTTCCCTTTCTTCCTCGAGACCATCTGAGCCAATTACAGACCAGGAAGCTCATAAGGGCCTAAAACGCAGTGAAGACTGACAACCAACCATTGCTATAGAGACCAATGAATCAGCCACTGCCTGACTATGTTGTCCTAAAGAGCTGTAGTTGTCGTCATGGAGACCAACACATGTTGAAGTATTGTTGTATCCTCCAGTCCGCCCACAGCAGTGCTCATTGAACCATTGAAATGTAAGTGAAATATCTGTTTTTCAGTGCCCTATTGATCAAACTATAGCTCAGACAAATTATTATACATGACTGTAAGGTATTTCCTTAAGTACCCAGGCAAAATCTCAACATTGTAATGCATTCAGGTTGATTGGGGCTTGTATTTTGCTCAAAGTTTCTTTCACAGTAATGCTAGCAGGAGCTGCTTGACTGTAAACACGCTAGTAGACCCCCAGTTCTAATCGATAAAGAAGTTGCCAAAATGTTTTATTGTCAACTGTTGAATTTGAAATTTAAACCGCTTAATTATATATTTCTGCAGTTGGGATGAGAATTATGTGATGTCAGGTAGAAGAAAACATTGATTGATATTTACCTTAGATTATAATGCAATACAATGTAATGTCACTAAAATGTGGCTAAAATAAAATGGACTAAAACAGCCCACAGTTTTATAATACACCAAGTCCTTAAACAAAAAATGTTAGGACCTTTGACTGATATAAGTTAGTAAACGTGATGGGGACGGAACATACACACATGTGTGTAAATGAATGCAGGCCTGTGGACTCAGCTTCCTGCTCCTCTCATGGTCATTAGACTCAAAGGACTCAACCAACCAACCGTTGTCATGGGGACCAACCCACATATCGGCCCATTCCCAGCAGACCATGCTGGCCCCGCTTAAGAGAGACATTGTTGTCGTCACATGGACAAGCGAATGTGAAGCATATCCAGGCTAATACAGGTAATACATAACATTTCGGTATCGGCTGGTCCTCGATATGACCGTTTTACTGTTTTACAGATATTTCATAAGCAATTCTTATGCTTAATTTTGGAGGAAAGTTAGGTGAAATTCAAACGAGAAGGTTGCTGGCAGAAAAGTGGGCCAGATTCAAGTTCACGCTGCAGAAGTACATGTGCATTGAAAACAGCGACTGCTTGACCCCATTAGGCCACAGGAGGCCACTATTTTTCAGACCATCCTGTTATATACCATTGGCCAGATGCGCTGAGCCGAGTCCAGCTAAAGTAAAATTTAAAAAAAACTATTTGAACCCAGGATCTAGCGTACAATGCCCCTTGACCAGTACATGGCCATGGGGTCCCTGATCCCAGTCACACAGGTGACAAGAGGGACCTTCTGGACACTAAACTGCAGTCCCCAAGCCCTCACAGACCCAAGCCCTCACAGACCCAAGCCCTTACAGACCCAGTCCCCAAGCCCTCACAGACCCAAGCCCTCACAGACCCAAGTCCTCACAGACCCAGTCCCCAAGCCCTCACAAACCCAAGCCCGGAGCACATCCTCAGGCTCTGTCTCTACCGCATGTAGGGCATAATCTAGGGCATAGGCTGCCTCCCAAACAGCAAACTATTCAATGCAGCACACAGTCCAGCACACTACTTTCTAAATAGGGCTTGTCCAACCAAGTGCACTACATAGAAGATATGTCTCCGCATGGGGCAGAGGACGCCATTCGGGACACGGGAATCTTGCCTGTGGCATCCACCGCTTGCCAATCTCTCTGACTGGAGCAGTATTTGGAGAGTCTCCCCCGGTGCTGAAGCTCACCTCTACTCCCTTCCCTTTATGATCGGACAGGAAATGGCTTGCGCGTGCAAAAGACGCATCCGTCTGCTTTTACTTTGTGGTGGTGGTGGGAGGGGCAGAGGTTACTGGGACAACACCAATATGAGAGTGTTTGGTGTCGCAGACTAACAGACAGAAAGACAGAGAGACAGACAGTGACAGACAGAGACAAAGAGACAGATAAACAGTCAGACAGGGAGACAGACAGGGAGACAGAGACAGAGATACAGACAGGGAGACAGAGAGACAGCTAGCTTTGGCAATATAGTTGTAATAACTGTCATGCTAATAAAGCTGAATTCAATTGACAGAGAGACAGAGAGAGACAGACAGAGAGAGAGAGACAGAAAGAGAGAGAGAGACAGAAAGAGAGAGAGACAGAGAGACAGAAAGAGACAGACAGACAGACAGAGAGAGATACAGACAGACCAACAGAGAGACAGAGAGACAAACAGAGAGACAGACAGACCAACAGAGATAGAGACAGTGACAGACAGAGAGAAAGACAGACAGACAGTCAGAAAGAGGGAAATAAAGACAGACAGACAACACATAATACGTCTTCTTAGGACCCTGTGTAAGTAATGGTAGTAATAAAGTATACAGCCCCTACATTCTTATTGGCCTATAAAGCAACACCAAAACCCTGGTATTCAATACTGCAGTGATACACCATCTTATCTTGTTTGTTCTCAGTGGGACAATCATTTGTTTTTCAACAGGACAATGACCCAAAACACACCTCTAAACTGTAACCTATGAAAACCGTACCTAGCCCAGGACAAGCAATGTGCTATGAAAACAGAACCTAGCACAGGACAAGCATTGTGTTATGGAAACAGAACTTAACCCAGGCCAAGCATTGTGTTATGGAAACAGAACTTAACCCAGGCCAACCATTGTGTTATGGAAACAGAACTTAACCCAGGCCAAGCATTGTGTTATGGAAACAGTACTTAATCCAGGCTAGGCACGTAGAAACAGTTCTTAATCCAGGCTAGGCACATAGAAACAACAGAAAAGGTTCACTAAAGTCCCTCTTCTACTTTCTGGAATATTCACAATGACATAAAATGGAGGTCGGAGAAATATCTTGGCAAGCACAAAGTCATTTAGTAAATTAGATACTTAATATTCTACTACAACCATGGCAACTGCAAGTCAACTCTGAAAGTACCACTAGCATAAATGAATTCTTAATGGAAGTTATATTACGGCCTAAGTAATATGCCCAATTTAGTAAATTCAAACCTATATATCCTTGGATCAAACAACAATACTAAAGAAACTCTTACACAAAGTAACATAGCTGCCATGAATAATGACTGTTCAGTAAAACGTTAATTATTGTTCTCAGGACTAAACAACAAAGCAGCTGCCAAAGCATCTGATTATAAAGAACACAAACCATAAATAAATCCTTAATGTTGCCTTAGTCACACGCCCTCTTACACCCCTGCTGACACGCCGGCCTGTCCTGTTCACTGAGGCGTCCGCATCCTTAATGATCCTTTCTGCTAATGAGTTCGCAGTCAATTGGACGCATTCCATTTATCACCCATTCATCTTCCACACAGACTACATGGAGAGACGGTGGGAGAGAGGAGACAGTGACAGGTTGGAAAGAAGAAGAACGAGAGGAGGAGAAAGGAGGAGGTCCAAGGGGATGACAGGGCCTGAGGCCAGTCCTCAATGTTCTGGTCAGTACAGCAGCCATTTTGTGACACTCTGACAGTACAAGCCATATTGGTAAATCTCCAATGATCAGTCAAGTTAGCCATAGTATTTTCGTCTGTAGTGGGGAGTGGGGGAGGGGGGGGGGGGGGGGGGTTTGAGAGAACAGATCACTTTCAAATCAAGAAGTATGATAACAAATAAATATGAGTATTCAGATAACGGACTGATGTGGGTCCGTGTATGTAATGTTCAAACAATATCCTAAATTAGCATCGCAGATGGATAATTATTCCCACTTGCCCATGCTTCTAATTTTGGCAACAAGGTAGAATATGACAATACAGACATTTTGTTTTGTCTGTAGCGTAATGCAGACACGTGGGGGTAAAGCGCTCTCTGTGAGGAAAGAGGATTTCTCTCATCAACGAAAGATTATTATTAGTCAGCCTGTGTTTTTTTCCACAGGGCTGCAGTGACCACAATCTCTTCATTCTGTATTTTAATGTTTGCACAATCATATAATATCAGATTGTAATTTAATGCTTGCATTATATTAAAGTGAAAATGAGATGGGCTCAGATTTTCTAAAAATATTTCAATATCTGACATTCCAAAAATAGTTTGATAATGTCCTCTTTAAATATTTGATAGGTTTCCTACTTCTGATTTTGATTATAATGATTTTAAACTTTATCTTAACCCTAATCTCTTATGAACAGAACAAATTCAACACAAATGGTAGCATAGAGCAGAGCTTAAACAATAGACAGAACAGGACACAACACACGACAGGCTGGTTATCATCCACACACAACACACCAACCACACACACTTAGTGCGCACAAAACACACCAACCACACACACTTAGTGCGCACACAACACACCAACCACACACACTCAGTGTGCACACAACACACCAACCACACACACTTAGTGCGCACACAACACAACATCGTCACCATCGGAAGACACACTTCAGTGGAGCTGGGAGATGCGGTCTGACTTTTTAATTGTTTTTCTGTGTTGACACCATTGCCCTCTCGTCGTTATATTATGTAGGATCCGCTTCTCCACGGGCACAACATCTGGCAGGTTTTTGGGGATTGGCAGGTTTGGGATGAGTAAGGCCAAAAAGCAACCAACTCAACTCACTCAAGTGCTCAGCATATGTGGGAAGTGGTCAAGACTGCATTCCAGGTGACTACCTAATGGAGCTGGTTGAGGAAATGTATAGAGTGTGCAAAGCTTTCATGAAGACAATGGGTGACTCATTTAATATTTATATATATATGTATGTGTGTGAGTATTCATGTGTGTGTAGTAGTCTTTTAGACTACTACGGGGTTCCACATGTGTTATTGGTCTGGCGTATTCACTATTCTAAATGTGGAAAATAGTAAAAATAAAGAAATTAATGAGTAGGTGTGATTCAACTTTTGACTGGTACTGCTAGTAGAGTATCTAATTGATATGCAAGAAAACATCAGTTCCAACTTGAGCCTTTTTGTTCAGAAATAGTTGAACTTATTGATGTTGTTACTAGGAGACAACTTGCCAGATTGCCAGTGGTCTATGATGTTTTCCGCTGTTGAAGACCTCTTATCTGTATAAACTTGATCGTAGAGTGATTTCATTTGCTGGCCTACCAGGATGCCCGTGTTTTTGTTTCCGTTTACCGAAGTAAAGCTATCTTGGAGTCTGGATACAGCCCGGATTTGGTGAAAAAAAGCTTGGCTGTCATTGTGGGTTTAGCTAATTTAACATTGGAGCAGACCAAGGGCAGTTGTTTGGCAATAACATGCGGTATGGCTGGTTTCTTGTAAATCCTGGCACGACTTTCATTGACATTATGGAATGTGTGGATTCAACATTGTGTGTGATTGTGGTTGAGATCGACATTGTGCTGTCACTCATCTCCCCCCTGTGTGCACGTGAGTGTGTGTGTGCACGTGAGTGTGTGTGTGCACGTGAGTGTGTGTGTGCGTAACATAGACAGCGAGGACCCCAAGGCCACTGGCGAGCCACGCCAAAGCTCCACCACCATCCCTGGCATCACCAACGATGATAAGCGCTTTAACAAGCTCAACATCTGCCTGTTTTGGGACGTTTGTATGAATATAAACCCAAACATTATCACAAGCTCAGAGACAGGCTAACAACCACACTACAGCACACTACACACTACAACTTAACTCAATTGAGAAACGCTTATATGATTCTGATGCTGTTTCATGGGACAAAGTGTCTCTGTAAAAAACAGTCAGTCAGGAACACAAGATAAGTATACCAAGTTTGATTTGTTTTCTGTTCGCTCCATTCAATCAGTTTCCTTTGTGTTTTAGCTTTTAAAAAGGCTATACAAAAACTTTCAAATCTTTTAATACTACTGTCATGACCAGTACATTACTTCTGTCATGACAAGTACAATTACAGTGGAAATACAGTACAGTCGGAATAGAGTGTGACTAAACACCAGATTAAGGGACTTGTGCATATGTACCAGCATTGAGGTTCAAGAGCTCTAACACACCATAACATAAGTTGCTTGCTGTACTCTAATACAGAACTTGAAGACACCAGGCGAAGGTGATTTGTTTTTAAAAACAGCCTCATTTTTATGAAACGCATCTCAAGATGAAGTCAGATGTAACGGACAGTATCCTAACAGCTGGAACACAAATTACAGTCTAGCTCAGTGGGTAAAGTACTTACAAACCAAAAACAATTATTCTGTGTAAGTAGACCTTCTAGTGACTCCAGCATCCCGCTGCCCTGCCTGTCTGTTGAACGCTGAAAGCTATTTGTGTGATGGATGCAGAGTCCGTGGACCAGGCCAACAGAAACAGCTATTGATCAAGTCCCATAGGGCTCTAGTCAAAAGTAGTTCACTATGTAGGGCAAAGCAAATCATTAGGGACACCAAGTCAGGCTGGTCCTGCTCTGAAGATGAGTCGTGCCGAGGAACAGCTTGACTTGAGAGTCAGTCACCATCCAGAAACTCTTGGTGAGACACTCTGAAAGTAAACAGGACACGTACTGTATGGCATGAATTATATAAAACATAATTTAAATATAACATATATATAACACTTACTTAAATGGCGCACTACCAATCAGGAATGTCAGAGAAACCTGAAACAAAACAGTCTTCGACTCACTCAACAAATCAAAACCCTCGTCTGCTACCAATCACATAGACAACATGGCCTCCCATGATGGAACCAACAGACAACATGGCCTTCCATGAAGGAACCAACAGACAACATGTCCTCCCATGAAGGAACAAACAGACAACATGACCTCCTAGGAAGAGACCAACAGACAATATGGCCTCCCGTGAAGAAACAAACAGACAACATGGCCTCCCTTGAAGAAACCAACAGACCAAATGGTCAGGTGAGATTAGCATAGCATCAATATTAACATTATTACCAAGTATACAGGAAAAGATGTATGCATTTCCCGCTGTTTAAGGCCCTCATGAGAGAACGTGAACAGAATCCTAATGCATTACCTAACTGACCAAATGTATTCAACAACACCGATCTATTCATTATTTGGCATTGATTTTGTTGAGCGAAACATTTTGCCCTCAGAACCATTAACGTCATCAGTTAGCGCTCCTCGAAAAAGGCCAGGGAGATTGAAACATTTAGAAATCGGACACTCACCCACTCAAAGCTTCCTGCTCGTATTTCATGTTGTAGGGTGATACTGTAACTACCCAGAGTCTGACGTGTTTCCTCTGGTAGGGCCACAAAGGTGAGAGAGCTGGTCAGAGCTGCTTCATTGCCTAGTAACCTGGTTCTCTACGGCTTTGCCTCAGGAGTCATAACACTTAGAACCACAAATAGTCCCTCGCCTAAATACTATCTGGAGGAACCACACGTAAGTCCAGTGACAGTGCTAATTCTATTCCCAGCATTCCCAGCTTGTTCATTGTAACTAAATCCAACGTGCACATCTTCTGGGTTAGGGTTAGGGCCAGGGTTGGGGTCAGGGCCAGGGTTAGGGCCAGGGTTAGGGTTAGGGCCAGGGTTGGGGTTGGGGTTAGGGTCAGGGTTGGGGTTAGGGTTAGGGTTAGGGTTAGGGTCAGGGTTGGGGTTAGGGGTTAGGGCCAGGGTTTGGGTCAGGGTTGGGGTCAGGGTCAGGGTCAGGGTTAGGGTTAGGGTTGGGGTTGGGGTTGGGGTTGGGGTTGGGGTTAGGGTCAGGGTCAGGGTCAGGTTTAGGGTTGGGGTCAGGGTCAGGGTTATGGCAGAGGTTAGACTCGCAGGGCTACTGAATGGGGAGCAAACTGATGGGTTACAAGGCATGCGTTCCCCTGTGACACCGTTACCCAGGACACCGTTCCCCAGGACACCGTTCCCCAAAGACACCGTTCCTCAGGACACAGTTCCTCAGGACACCGTTACCCAGGACACCGTTACCCAGGACACCGTTCCCCAAGACACCGTTCCTCAGGACACCGTTCCCCAGGACACTGGTGCCGCGAACAAAAAAACTGCAGCCTGAAGGAACTCATTCGTTACCTGATAAGACCAGACCAATACAATTAGTGGGAACAAGCTTTATTGCAAAATACCAAATGTGTTGAGATGAACCTGAATGGAGTTAAGACAGTTTCCTGGAATGGAAAAATTACAAAAACGCACACACTGGTACACACACACAAGTCTGCCCACACTCAATCACACACTCTTTCTCCCTCTCAACTCTTAAGTTATTCATTATCTGAAAGTGGTTGCTGTGTTATTAATTAAATTCAGACTTGAGAAAAGCTCGTCAGGTTTGGTGGAAAGTGGCAATGTGTTAGAAGCAAGCTGACAGCTGCTGAATCAGTAAGTCACCTCACTTATTATCACGTAGTATACCTACCATGTGTGTGTCTAGAGGAGGCCAGGTGGGGATAGGGTTAAAGAAGGCACCCACTCTCACATACCCACTCTCACATACCCACACCCACATACCCACACCCACATACCCACACCCACATGCCCACACCCACATACCCACACCCACATGCCCACACCCACATACCCACACCCACATACCCACTCTCACATACCCACACCCACATACCCACACCCACATACCCACACCCACATACCCACTGTCATATACCCACTCTCACATACCCACTCTCACACACCCACACCCACACCCACTCTCACATACCCACTCTCACATACCCACACCCCCTCACACATACCCACTCTCACACACCCACACCCACTCTCACATACCCACTCTCACATACCCACACCCCCTCTCACATACCCACTCTCACATGCCCACACCCACATACCCACACCTGCTCTCTATCCCTGCCCGTCCCCTCCCTCCCACAGACCCACACCCACGCTCACATGGCCACAGCCACATACCCACACCCACTCTCACATGCCCACACCCACATACCCACACCCACTCTCACATACCCACACCCGCTCTCTATTCCTGCCCCTCCCTCCCACATACCCACACCCACTCTCACATACCCACACCCACATACCCACACCCGCTCTCTATCCCTGCCCCTCCCCTCCCTTTGCTACTCTCTCATTTCCTCACCCCCTCTCTCATCAGACTGAAAGCTTTTCATTGTACTGCTCTGCTCTCAGCTGCATCTCATTATGCTTGCTGAAGAGAAGTGTTAGGCATGAAAACACCCTTTCTGTCAACTGGTGTGTGTCTCAAGGAGACAGTGTGTGTGTGTTTGTGTGTGTGTGTGTGTGTGTGTGCGGGGGAGTCTCTGCGTCAGACAAGCATCTGGGACAGTATTCTCGACCCTGCAGTGCCACAGACAGTTCATCTTTTTGATTCAAGCCACCTGAAAGACCTGGAAGATGTTGAATGTATTAAAGCACTGGGCAGATTAATTAGCTAAGTGGCTCAGTGTGTCGCCTAGCCAGGAAAAAGTCCAGCAGTACCTGCGGCAATCCAGGCACAGGCAATGGAAGTTAGGCTAGCCCAACAGAACATGGTCCAGATAAAGGGGCCCAGGGTGGTGTTTGAGGTCTCCATAGTCTGACAGGGGTGTCTGATTCCTCAGTATTCAATGTTTGAGATCTCCATTGTTTGACAGGGATGTCTGTTTCTTCTAGATGATACACTACAGTCCAGATAGAATCAAGAAAGTGTGTATCTTCACCATCATTGTCTCCGTAGAATACATGCATAACCTGCGAACAGGCGCTATAAGGACAATGTCCTGTAGGACGAACACACGCGAACGATGGGTCTTTCAGCGTTTTTGTTCTGTTATGAATGTCACGATGAGGGTTCAGGGTCATATTAAGGAATTGTATCCAGTTCCACAGTTTCACTGCTCCTCAGCTTGTGGCAGGCAGCAATACAGTGAACTGCCGGAACCTTCTCTACAACTACAGGCTAATATTATCACCTGAGAGGTTCTTTAAAACGTTCAATAATGGGCTCACATTTAAAAATGAAAGTATTATGGTTCCATGTATAGTTTTTCCAAGTTGTGTCAGTGAATGCAGCTCCGTCTCGAGTTCTGGTGTGTTGCATTGATTGCAAGGCCTTTCCTCCACAGGGAGTCAGGTTTTCCTGCGTCCAGGCGTCTACTTGGCAAGGTTGTCCTGACCGAGACGGTACTTTATCAACCTCTCTCCTTCCCCTATTCTCTCACAACTTCTCCCCTCTCTCCTCTTCCTCATTCCCTCTCCTCTCCCTCATCCCCTTTCCTCTCCCTCATCCCCTCTCCTCTCTCTCATCCCCTCTCCTCCCTCTCCCCTCTCCTTTCTCTCATCCCCTCCTCTCTCCCTCATTCCCTCTCCTCCCTCCCTCTCCCCTCTCCTTCCCCTCCTCTCTCACTTATTCCCTCTCCTTTTTCCCTCATTCTCTTTCACTCATCCCCTCTCCTCTTTCCCTCATTCTCTTTCCCTCATCCTTTCTCAGTCATCCCCTCTCTTCTTTCCCTCATCCTCTTTCACTCATCCCCTCTCCTTCTCCTATGTTCTCTTGAAATCGTCCATCCAAGGCAGATTAGACAGAAAAAGAGATAACTAATTGCCCAGAAATGTCCACTCCTCTTTTAGACAAACACAGTTCAACCCTCCTAGCCTTTCAACCAGGCTTTAAAAATCCCATCTGACATTATGGATACTGCTGGAGACAGAAACGTGTATCTCTCCACATTAGGCTTGTGGAGTCTTCAGGCGAGGCTGGAACGCAAACAGAAGATAAGCCACCTGTTGTTAGGCAGAGGCCGGAGCAAAGTGTGTTTGATTTGAACCCATGCCAACAGTAACATCACGATGCCTCTAATGCACAAGAGAAAGGTCTTGGATCTTGTCGGATACACAACAGTACCGATGACGTCTACACCTTCGTCAGTCTGATGAGTAAACAGACAGACCGACAGTAGGAAGACGTGTGGAATACTCAGAGAAAAGGTAGAGATTACAAAACCCTTCCCCACCTCCTCTGTTGTGTCTGGGTGTAGAGGGGTGGACGTTCAATAGATTTCAAACAGACACACATTTTATTGTTAAAGAAGAGGTTAGGAAATACATTGCAATCAAGGCAATGTTAGAGTGAAAAGGCTGTCAGTCAGCCAGCCACGGTCCCACAGTCTGCAATATAAACACGCCGTTTAGTGTCTGTCTGAAGTGTAGACAGACAGCGTTAAATCATATCTGATTCAGGCCCGAGCCCCCAAAATCCACCCTCGGATGGCCCAGAAATGGGCTTTCATTTCCACCCTAAACAGGCTACGCACATCTGCCGTGCTTATGTACAGTAAGCTCATGTTGCCATGGTGACGGCCGGGGGCTCGCTACAACACGACCGTTGTTGTTAATCTGCCCTGGAACCCTGTTAGCGAAACTACGCTAGTTGTTATACAGTGCGGACACACGTATACACATCGAAACACACACACACTCGCACTTATAAGGTCATACACACACACATTTAGGTAACTCTATTCTTGTGAGGTTAGAAGAAAATATTCCTAAAATGTTCACTAACCCTAAACCTAACCTACATGGCACAAGCTTAATCTCAAAAAACAACTGACCCCTATGCCGGAAATAGCCTTTTTCGTGGGGCCACATTTCATTTGTTTTACTATCTTTGTGGGAGTTTTGTGTTCCATATTGCTAAATGATATATTTTACTACGACACTAATAGTGTCAATTTCTCAATTATTTAATCCATGTCTGAAACATTTAGGTCTCTCGGCACTCAGCTTCCATCTCATTTCAAGCAGTGTGGCAAACTTAATTTGAATGTAAATTGTGTAAAAAAAAAATCATGAACTGTGAACAATTCATAACAAAAGCAAACCTTTGTCTATAATATATTTTAAAACGACACTTAATCAACTATTTAAAAAAACAGGTTCACCAAAACCAACCTTGTTTATCTTTGACATATTTCACTGTCAACTCCCAATGAACTTTCAAATAAAAAATTGTATGTACTTGCTGTAAAGTTAGATTACATTGTTTAACTTAGACAAACTGTTAGCTACAGTTTGATGGCTAAATCAGCTACAAGTTTGATGGCTAACTCAGATGCATGGCCACAGGTCTGTGAAAATATTTACCACAAATCTGCATTAAGGTTATCAATTTCAAATTGCAATCTAGGACATTTGCTCGTGATAAGACAACTGACAGCTATGAAACTTTGGGTTGTTGTCAAAATACAAAATACCACAAACGTTATGGTCCTTTGTGAACATTGTTGTGGCTTTAAAGGGATTTGCAAATGTTTTGGCATGTTCTTTTGTATTTTTGGATGGACTACTACCAAGCCAAACACACCGACAGAGAGCCTCAAAACCTCTCCAGATGGTACTCTGTACTCCCCTCTGGTCTCTGAGGACTATACAAACATGTCAGAACACTTGGCCATTTCCACGGTTACAAGTGTGAAAGGGAATGTCCTGTCTTGGCCATCGTCCTGAAGCCAAACAGCCTCTGTGTCCTTTTTCAAATAGTTCTGTAATTTGTTTAAAATGGACATTCTCCCAGTCACCAATGGAAAAACCCTTCTGCGACCACCTTTCTGGACAAGGTTCCGGTCCCTCAGTACAGTGTTCCACCTTTCTGGACAAGGTTCCGGTCCCTCAGTACAGTGTTCCACCTTTCTGGACAAGGTTCTGGTCCCTCAGTACAGAGTGTTCCACCTTTCTGGACAAGGTTCCGGTCCCTCAGTACTGAGTGTTCCACCTTTTTGGACAAGGTTCTGGTCCCCCAGTACAGAGTGTTCCACCTTTCTGGACAAGGTTCCGGTCCCTCAGTACTGAGTGTTCCACCTTTCTGGACAAGGTTCTGGTCCCCCAGTACTGAGTGTTCCACCTTTCTGGTCAAGGTTCTGGTCCCCCAGTACTTAGGGTTTCCGGGCCAGCCAAAGATGTTGGACTTAATTCAGGACTACGGGTGAGGGGCCTACATCCTGCCGTCGAAACCCTTCCCAACTTCGCCATTTAATTACAATAACCCCACCCCCCTGTGTCCACCCAA